>CAVNYN010290293.1:0-24779 GCA_963692815.1 Nyctanthes arbor-tristis | reverse complement strand
CCCCCCCCCCCCCCCCCCCCCCCCCCCCCCCCCCCCCCCCCCCCCCCCCCCCCCCCCCCCCCCCCCCCCCCCCCCCCCCCCCCCCCATTGAATATGGAACTTCTACGTCTCAGGGCCTCAACTTTAGCCCCCTAACTAAATAGACTAGGGCTTCATTGGCGGAAAGAGAACCCTTCACTTATGTAGCAACGGTTCGAGTAAAGTCATACCAGCTTATGTGATGCAAGTTCAACCACCCGTACTAGTTTCTCTTGTGATCTCAAGAGTCCCCCGCCCCCCTTTTTGGGAGGATTACTGGTATAATAGTCGTCAATCAAGATGGAGTAAAATGGCAAAGCGGCAATGTGCTTTCCAAAATCCATTTATTGGAAACTTTTATCCAGTTATTATAGATTTATTTATGGCATAGAATATCCACTTAAATAATAAATGTCAACCTTATAAACAAAGTATTTATCCAGATGTCAATATCATGAGAATGAGATTGGACCTATCAACTAGAAGGAGAAAATCAAGAATTTGGTTGTTCTTGGTTGATTTATATGTAAATAGATTTATTAAAAAGAAATTTATATATGCGGTGAGAATGTAAAGAAAAATTATTAAGAAATGCAAAAATTTATTGTGGAGAATATGTGATTGTTATGAATTTGATAAATTTATTAATTTATGTAAACCTAACAAAAACAAGCCCCTTCCACTTTTTGCATTCCTTTTTTCATATGTTCATCTTATTGTTCATCAATCAATTCAGCCATTAACATAACAACTCTCTCGGATCAAAGTAACAAGAAACTCGACAATGATGGTAAAAAATAAATTTAAGAAGCTATTATCTAAAAACTTGAAAAGAATAAAAAAATTACAAATGTTACAAGTCATTTGTCATTCCATCACCCTTAACATTGCAATTGCACCTGATTTTATTTTTTATTTTTTAAATACAACCTAACGCACACATGTGTGTGTGTTTATGTATATATATACTTATAATAACATCGCACATCAGTGGGTCATTACTTACTATTCATTCATGGAAATTGTCTACAAAATGAATCTTTCAAAGATAGACTCCGTCTATGTTGTAGAAATAGTAAAATATAATTTATTCAGACTACTTCCTATAGGTTATACTTGCATGATCCTATATAAAAGATAACGCAATAATTTAGGAATTAGCATGGAATGCAAGCATGTCTGATGTCAACTAACGAAGGTCGTGACAGCCACTCTAATTTATTCCCCTCTTCTCGAAATTTTTAATTTATTTGTTGGGGATCAAAAATTCAAATATATAGCCCTGTTTCCGAGTTGGGTTCTTGCGAACTGATTTTAGGTTTTGGATTAAATGGATTTCAATTCAGAAAAAGGTCGAGAAAATGGCAGGAAATCATCGCTATTCTGTGGTGGCGCCGTGAAGAAGCTGTTTCAGATCTTTGCCGTCGCCATTCTCAGCCTTCTCGTCCCCTTATCATTTCTTCTCCTTGCTCGGCTCGCCACCGCCCGCTATTTGTTATCAGTTCTTGATAATTTTCCAACTGCAATTCCCAGTTCTGCTTTATCTTTACTTTTTCTATACACACAACCCACAACTATCTACGTGTTAGTTTCAATTGTTAGTGTTTCAGCTCTAACAAATGGATTGATGGGTAAATTCTCTGTTTTGAGCAATTTACTGCCGCAGTCACCGGGGAAAACGGCGGAGGCAGCATCAGGATTCCGGCTGGGTTTATTCGTCGCGTGGGTTTTTCTTTGCGTTTTACAAATTTGCGTTGGTTTGGGGATTGAAGAGAGCATCGCCGCCGGCGTTGACGGGTCCGGGTTCGGGCAGGAGAAGGGTTTGCTCTGTAGGATCATTTTCTTCTTCGGAATGCATGAAACGATGCAGTTCTGGGCGGCGATGGTGGTAAAACCAGTGGTGGACGACACAATTTTCGGGTTCTCGAGGGAGGAGAGTTGGGCGGAGAAGGCGGCAATGGTGTTTAGCTTCGGTGTTCTCTGGTGGTGGAGGTTGAGGAATGAGGTGGAGGCGCTGGTGGTCGTTCCGGAGTTGAAGAGGGAACTAATGTTAAGGATTGGGGTGGCGGATTTTATCGGCTGGTGGCTTTATTATTTGACGGTGACAATTGGGATGATTAGGGTGGTGAAAGGGGCCATATGGGTAGTGATGGTTTTGGCGTGCCGACGGAGACGGCGGTGCGTACATAGGGACTCCGGTGACGATGATTCCCGGCCAAATGAAGAGAAGGTTTGAACTTGGACCTCTATGAGAAGTTCTTGTAATAATATGTATTATTACTATTATTTTATTGACTTTTCATATATATATATTTTTTAAGCCGCATTGACTTTTCATTTTTTACTGTTAAAGAAGTATTATTATTTTTTAATTTTGTACTATTAAATTTTAAACAATTGTCAAATGTCAAGAGAGCTTTCAACATGTTAATTTACTTTTTTTAGGACATTGATATAATCGTATTTTGATAATATATATAGTTTAACACTTTCTTTTTCTTTTTTTTTTTATTATTTCATGAAATTTGCAAGTACTAGACAATTCTCTATGACATTGATCTATTTCTAATTTGAAATAGAAACTAAAAAAATAACACAGGTGAATAAACTTTTGCAATTGTACAAATTAACAAAATGTTTGGCTAGGATGTGAATTATAATCTGAATTATAATCTACGATGTGACATTATTTTATTAATTATTTTTTGTAAAAAATAAACAATCACAACTTGACTTTCATTTTTTGATTTTTTTAAAAAAGTGAAACCAATAAAATGATACCGTGTGACAGATTATAATCTAGTGTAATTGCAAAACATATTGTAAAACTCATTTCAAGAGAAGATATTTTGAGTCTACTATCAATAACTAGACTAAACTAGATGGTAAACGGTAGTTGAGTCTAACAGAACATGTAGAAAATATTATGTCAAACAAGCTTGTAATATTTTTCCAATAAAATCATTACAATCAACCTGGGTCAAAAGAAAAGTTTAAAATTAATAAATTATTACAAATAACTTAAATTAATGGCTGTTTGAAGCTATTTATTCAAATTGAATTATAAAGAGAAATTATAAAAAAGTGAAATGAGTAGTGTAGATTTAATAAAAAGTTTGAAATTTATGGTTATAAATAAACAGTTGTCAAATCAGTAGTAGGTGAGATTATAAAGAGAAATGATAAAGAGGATTAACACCCAAATCTACCCAAAAAAAAATCATCAAAATGCCGGAAAGGCTGGCCAGGGGACGACTGTGCTAGGCCTCGGGCAATTTATAGGCGATGCTGTCCCTGGCAAGGTAGTCGAACCCTGGTTACATGACTACATACGCCCTGGATCACCAGTGGAACTTAAAAATAAATGAGAATATAGTACTATACAAGTTCTTCTACATCACATAACTGTCTTTTATTTTCGATAGCAAATATGAGTACAACAGCTGATTCCAAGTATCAGGGACACCAGGAAGACACCAGTGGCTGCAATCTTGAGCTCTCAACTCGGTTTTTCTACCATATGTGGATGGGTGACCATCTACCCTATAATCAGAGATGCGAGTTATATTTAAGTACGTCACAGGAGTCTTCATCTGCCTTATTATCTTTTCCACAATCAGATTTTTCTCTGGGTAACCATTGTCAAAAGTCTCATTTATGGGTCGAAAAGCTTCTTTGCAGTGTCCACCCGTGTTCCATAAACCTCCACTGCCCAGCAATATACAAGGTTAGTTAATAAAACCAGATGCTCTTTTATTTTTTTGGCCAAGCCTAGGAAATGTAAAACCGGGAATGTAAATTTTTGTTTCCAAGCAAAGCTTGGGATAACTGTCAATTCTTTGAAGCCCATTTACATATGCTTATTATGTGTAGAACTTTCTAAGCTTAGCCAGCATTCTTGTTTTAGACAATATAAGTTGAGAAGAACCTGAAATGAGAAGGTGCAGAGCTCCTAAAGAATACTTGTGCTTTGCGTGGGTTGATATATTTATCAACCCATGATGCCCAGTTTGTTAAAGCTCTTTGAAATGCTGTCGCTGCATCAAGGTGGGGATAAACTTGGTCCTTTTCCTGAAAGTAATTAATCCTGTATCAAATACTAGTTAGTAAAAAATAACACAATAATGGTAAATTGCAATGAGTTTAGATGCTATTCATAAACGAAAATTACCAAGGTTGGAATTCAAATCCTATGGGCACATTCCTGGTTTGGTTTTCTTCACAAAGCAAAGTAAATATAAAGTGAAAGGGCTCGGAAACACAGTACAGTTCTTGTTGCTAAATCTCTAGTGTCAGAATGAGGCTCACCCGGCTTTTGTTTTGTGGTGAGTCCACCAATGTGCGGTGTTGAAAACCAGTGCGCAAAGTTTGCACACGTTTTCTTCCTATTCTTGCCTTGCTCTCGTGAACCAAAAAATGTGTTACATAATACTCAACTGTACATTGATAGTCCTGCAAATAGCCAAAACTAGTAATAGGAAAAATGCATAGATTGTCAAAAAGTTAAGCACCAATAGGCTATAGGAGAAAGAGTTTTCAAGAATCACCACAAACTTGAAACAATAGTTTCCCTTCTCTTTGGTTATTTTCCTTCCACGAGTCTCATAAACCCTTTTCGGATCACTTACAGCTCTCATCAACAAACATAGCATTGATTCCCACTGGTTTCGGTTAAGTGAATCGCCAACAAAAACTAGCCTCTTTCCTCTAATTAGTTCCAACATTTTGGTTGCATTAAACCTAGATCCACACAGGCCACATAAGTTTAACCCTTTCATGATAATTTTACCAAATGAAAATTCAAGTTGCCCGAAATCAAACGGTCAGAGGCCTTACCTAGGAATGTCACAATCTAGAGGCTGCCATCTCCACTTCACGTAATCTTTATCCAATCTTCCATTTGCCAAACAATTAAAACCTTCATCTATATATGGACAAGAAATGTTTGTGTAGAGTGGGTAACTTTCATCAAACACCCACCTTCCTTTTGTAATGTCACAAATTCTCTCACTATCCTTCTCAGTCCTAATCTTACTCGAATCTTTAATGGACGAATCTTTCAATTTCTCCCTCACAGTTTCATCATTCAAATCTTGAAATTTTTCACTTTTAGAGGACATTGCAGGAGCCAATTCTGGAACTCCATCAACTAATAATGTACTCTTATTTGCAGCCCAATTCTTGAAATCCATTAACTGATAAGGTAGTCTTATTTGCAACATCCAGACTATCTGATGAAAGATTTGCAGTAAAGGAAGTAAAAGACAAATTAGCCGAGAAAAATTCATTACCCCTTCTTTTCTGGGCAGCTTCAAAACTTGCAAAATCAGAAGCCAACTCATCCCTCCATTTGCGACCCTTACAGAGAGTGTGATTTCTCTTGAGAAGAAGGGAAAGTCAAGACATAGTTGTTAAGATTTGGTAATGCAAAGAATTAAAAACTGGTGAAGACAGAAAACATTGACAGGAAAGAAAGAGAATTAAATGAGACGTGGGAAGGGAATTATGGAGTATGGACCCCTTTTCTTGCTCTAATGGCTCTCTCTCTCTCTCTGGGCATATATATACACTATACGCAAACACACGTTGTAAGCATCACTCATCACACTAAGCGCGGAGATTCCCATTATTTCTCTACTAGTTTCTGCTAAAGAAATGGATGGTTATCATAAAAAAGACAGGTCCCTCGTGCGATGGGTTGTGTATCACGTGCGCTCCCTCGAATGAAAAAATTACCCTGCATTGCTTATCGGTACCTTTTCTTTCTCTTTCTTCTTTTCTTGATTGATTGTAAGTGAACCCCAATTTTTTTCCCATTCATTTTTCAAAAGTCAATAAAGAGGTGGTTGTAAGTTTTTCAAATTATTATTGATTATTTGAATTTTAAAGAAGCTAGTTAGAGCAAAGATTTATTTCCCTGGATACTCACTTACCTTACCTTACCTTTTTTTTTTTTTAGAAATAGTTATTTCATTACATATCACCAAATGACACAGTACTAAGTCATATAGGCATACAATTAACCCAACGAGAAGAAAAAGAATGACAAAGCGCAAAATGGGCAATAGTGTGGGCGACTATATTAATGATCTTATATCCACTCCTCTCTTTAATTAAATAGATGGATACACAGCTATTTAAGTGCTATTTTATTAGCGATGACGATAACCACGCCTTGAAAAGAATTATGGTACTCTGAGAGTACTGAGCACTTAGTACTCATAGCTAATAAAAAACTTACATGTGAGATTTATTGCCCAAATTAAATAATAAATTGGGGGGGCTCTTGAATCCACATGAAGATCCTTGATTGGTCTGGGATACCGAGTTCAGTACTCTTAGAGTACCATAATTTTTTCCGCGCGGCATGTATCATGACAAATTACTATGCATGATAACTTTACTGCATTTGGACTACATCATTTTAATTACTACTGCCATTAGAGTTATATTATTTGAACAAAAGCGCATATAAAAATCCTAATAAAACAGACACATAGCACGATCATATTTTTCAACACATCACATTATTTTTAAATCAATACTAATCGCATAAGACATATGTCAACTTTATCAATCTTTTTATCTATTTTTTTACCCAACTAGAATCATTCTTGCCATTATGTTTAATATTCCCATATCAGATGGAAGTCATCCCCATAGGTGTGAACTACAGCACCCACCGGAATCATCAATAACAAAAACTAGTAAGTAAGTGGACTTTAAGTTCAAAGTTCACATTAACAATTGACACGGACGAAGTCCAACAATTAACTCTAGATTGGAATTGTATTATTGATACCATAGCTCGTTCTTTGTAGTTAATGTTTTAGCTTTTTTTTTTTACTTGGAAGGAGATTATTATTTGAAATGCGTGATGAGGTGAAGAAAGGTTATAAGAAAATGTGAAAAATTATTTATTTATAGAGAATGTGTGATTGATATAAATTTGATTTGTTGAAAAATTTTGTAACGAAATTTTTAGAGATCAAGAAATTAATTTGGAAAGATTTGACGAAGAGACATGATATTTCTACAAAATTTGTGTAGGGTAAAAAAATGAGCCTGACGAAAAAATGATTTCCAGACAAGTTTTTGCATCTAGAAAGATCTATGACTGTTTGCCAAAAGGAGATATTTTTTTATATAAATATCAAGAGAATGTAAACGTGGCAGTTAATGATTTGCCGGAAGATGATAAGAAATTTGTGTTCTCAATTCATTACAAATCCCAATTTAGTTACCATTCCATCTCCTATTCTCAAAAAGCATACCATTTTCGTTCAGTTCTGCAAGAACAGTTCTTAAAAGCAACGGTTATATATCTCAATTATGGCAGCAGCTGCAGCTAGTTTAACCCTCACAACCCCAAAAATCATAGCCACATCATCAAATTCACCAAGAATTAAGCCCATCAACAACTTGTCATTCCCATTGAAGAAGAGGCCATGCAACGCTCGATTCTTCCGCCACGTTTCGGCGGCAGCACCCGAGGGCCTGTCGGAGAAGGTCGCGGAGAGCATTAAGAACGCGGAGGAGGCATGT
Organism: Nyctanthes arbor-tristis; assembly: GCA_963692815.1. Taxonomy (NCBI): domain Eukaryota; kingdom Viridiplantae; phylum Streptophyta; class Magnoliopsida; order Lamiales; family Oleaceae; genus Nyctanthes; species Nyctanthes arbor-tristis. The sequence goes on along the minus strand of CAVNYN010290293.1, from coordinate 17,216 downwards.
GCCGGAGACCCGGTTAGCGGAGAGTGCGCCGCCGCATGGGACGAGGTGGAGGAGCTAAGTGCCGCAGCGAGCCATGCAAAGGACAGAAAGAAAGACTCTGATCCTTTGGAGAATTACTGCAAGGATAATCCCGAGACTGATGAATGCCGCACTTACGATAATTGATTATTTTACTCTTTATTTATTTATGTTTTACTAGTTATTACTATCAGCTCAAGTGCTTTGAATGATCAATTACACTTGTTCCTTGGTTTAACGTGTTTATTGCACGTTACTGTATAACTATTTGTTACAGGATATTGTATGTTTAAAAAATGAATCATCTTCTTTAGGTAAATTTTTTTATTTTGCATGCTTGCTTTTGGACAAATCATTCTTACTTGGACAAAGAAAATGGGTTGCCGTGGACACATCTAAAGTAGCAAAAATTATCTCACATCCGATGTTATCCCGTCATAGGCACACATTATGGGAGTTTATTAGAGAAATTAAAAAAAAGTAGGCTCGGTATATGTGAGAGTCTAAATAATTGTCTCAGTAATCTCTAGCAATACGTGTGTATAACGGAATAATCTCGCCAGATATATGGTGAAAGGTCATTATTGCATCTAATATAAGGAATCGGTGTTTGTTTTATTCATTAAAATTTGAATTTCTATGAATGTAAAATGCCCTTTTTAAATGAAATGTTTAATTTTATTATTATTATTATTTTTTTTTAAAGGAGGATCTGTGATAGAAAAGTAGACACCGGGATGGATCATCAGAGAACGGGGAAAGAAAAGAATTAAAAATAATTTAATACTATATATATGACACAAAATGATGTCATGTGATTTAAGTTTGATTCTTGACTTATTTTATGTAGGAAAAAAAATCTATAAAGGACGAGCACTAGTGCACTCATTACGCGTCACTACTTACCAGGCAATATGGGAATCACAAACTGGCTGAAGGCGATGAGCTCAATATCTTGAGAAATAATTTGACATACTTTCGCTGGGAAAAAATGGATTACTAGAGAAGGGGAAATGTTATTAATTTGAGATAATTAGATTATTCACGCCTTTTTAATGAGGGTCTCAATTATAGCTCTTATTGCAAAATTAATTGTAAATATACCTTTTGAGATGTAAAAATACTTTTATTTATTCTTCTTATTTTCCTTATTATTATTATTATTACTATTTTTTAGGAATTTATTTATTTTCAAAGAAAAAAATGTTTCATTTAAAAAAAAATTATTTGGAAACTATTTAAAGCCCTCAAGATTCGGGTTCAACAATCGCTTCCGGGCAGCCGCCTCCCCCTCACTCTGTGATGCCGCTGCCACCATCACTTGTTAGGTTCTCCGACCGCCGCCACTCTCTCATAATGCGATTCCACCGCGACCATTACATGTGATATCTCATCATGTTCTTCCGCCACTAATTTACACCACCACCGATCACCACAATTCATTTACACTATCAACAATCACCCCGTTTCTCCTTTGTATCCCTTTTTTCCTCTTCCTGTACACAACTCCATCTCCTCTGCTGCCATGACTCGCCGTCACCAAATGGTCTCCACGTAGCTTCTCCTCCTCTTTCATGAATTTAAAATCGAGCTGCCTCCATTGATGCCTCCTTCAAATGGAGACGGGGCCGTGCATTTAAAAAATTTGTCTCCTTTTCCTTTGTTGCTTTTCCTTTTTGCCTGTTTCTGGTTTATTTCATTTCATTTTTTTTGGGTTTTCGTTCAACTGGAGGCAAATCCGACTCCTAGTTTTCGTTCAACCTCTACTTTTATTTCTGGTTAACATTTTCAATTTAGATTTTTTTTTTTAAATTTCCTATAACATGATACCATGTTTTCAAGTGTGGTTTTTGATACCGAGTTACCACTATTCTATGTTTTTTGTTCCTTGTTGACATGATATATGTTTATGAGTTTATGAATTGTTACCATGTTTCCAATTTTTTTTGGTTTGTCATTCCTTTTGTGTTACCATGTTTTTTAATGAATATGTTTTTTGATACCATATTTTTGTTTGTGTTACCATTTTTTTTGAATGGATTAGTTACCATAGGTTTTTTGTTACCCTACTTTTTTCATTTGTAACCATTTTTTTTTCAATCGTTACCACTAACATCTGTTGAGCTGTTAATTATTTTTTTTCCTTTTAGTTGGTTGTTACATTCTCTCTCTTTTTTAATTTCATATGATTTTTTTGTGTTTTTTTTTTTGGCGATTGTTACCATTATTATTTTTTTTAAATTTCACATGATTTTTTTACTTTTTTTTTTGTATTTGTTACTATTTTCTGGATTGTAACAGTTACACTTAGAATGGTAACATTTTGTTTTTTGAGTTGTAACATTTGTTAATGTGCTTGTAACGGCAATGATGGTTGGCGGTCCGAGTTAAAAGTGGCGGCTACAAGGAACACGACTATTATTTTATTGAAATATTACTATTTTTAATTATTATAATTATAACTAGTTATTTCACCCGTACGTTGTACGGGATGATAATACCAGATAATATAAGTCATTCAAGAAGATTAAACATGATTGTATAAAAAATATTTAAATTATAATATCTAATTGTTTATGTGTGTGTAAAGAAAAATAATATAGGTATTATCCATAATACGATATCTTCTATTAATGAAGATAAAAAATAGTCTACACCAAAAAACCTAAGAAAGACATTAAAGAAAATTTTGGAGTTTGTATTAGGTTTTCAATATATAACGCACGGGAAATATGTTACATCCGATAAATATAGCTATAATAAATGATGAATGATAATACATATAATATAACATTTATATTAGAATTTGGTGTTTAGCCATCTTTAACACATCATTATTTTCAGAGCTTTTCAATTGTCCAAATATCTATCTAAAATAGTCTATGAGTGAAAACCAATTTTTTCTACAAAATATACATGTGATTTATTGCCCACTTTTTTTTAATGTATTAATGATATCTAATTTTTTATAACATTTACTTTCTACAGATTAAATATTTTAATATGTTAACATAATTTAATCAGTGTTTAAAAAATTAAACTGTCATGATTAAGTCAATTGGAAAAATCAGAAATTGGCTAATCAACCAACTGGAAAACAATATGACGGTGAGAGATAGAGAAAGATACGATTCACCAGTTCAAAAAAAATTTTTTTTTAAATAATGATTCACTAAATTTTAAATTTTTTAGAAACTCAACACTAAACTTTTTGGAAACTCAACACCCATAAACCAGGACCCCATTATACATAACACTTCTCCAAGCATCTTAATATAGGCATACATCATCAATTCTTCTTATTAAATAACTAATGTGGAATTCCCTTTCTATTCTCAAAGTCACATTTTCAATGGTTATAAAATTTTGACATTTTTTAAACGATAAAGATCAAAAAGTTATAAAAGTGAATGTTCTTTTTTCATATTAATTTAGGTAAAAATTAATTTATTTTAATTATTTAATTAAAATCGGTCCGCTGACCTTGAACCGCTAACGTCTCCAGGTCGATAACCGGTCTGGTTCTCTTAACATTTGTGAATAATTAAATCAATCTGGAAAACAATCCAATAGTGTGAGATAAAGATGGATACGGTTCACAATATACTTTTTCTCAATAATGATCCATTAAAATTTTAAACTTTTTAGAAGTTTAGGGCTCATAAGTTAATACCCCATTATACATAACTCTTCTCTAAGTAGCTTAATATAGGCATATATACTCAATTGTTTTCACTAAATAACAAATATGGAATTATTTTTATATACCCAAAGTCAAATTTTCGATTGTTCTTAAAAAAGGAACAAAATTTCAACATTTTTAAACAGTAAAAATAAAAAAAATAATAAAATCGAATGTTCTTTTTCCACATTATTTTGGGTAAAAATTAATTTATTTCAATTATTTAATTAAAATCGATTGAAAATAAAATTGCTCAAGAGAAAAGCAAAAACTTTAAGAGCTTGTTTGATCCTCTTTATTTGAGGGGTTTATAATAAGGAGATATGCAGAATGTGTATTGAAAATGTAAAAATGTGTGAAATATGTAATTGTAATTGAACAGTTGTCAAATCAAATGTCAAATCAGTGATAGATAAATTTATAAATTAGGAGAATAAAGAATATCAAACAAGCACTAAATGTAAAGTGAGAGAGACTTAAGAAAGTTCTTATATATAATGAGTTCTATTAGATGAAAGAAGAAAAATGTGGATAAAGAGATAGAGAGATTTTTTTTAGATAAAATGAAATCTGATTTTAGTGATTAGAATTAAAAATTGAAAAATATAGTAATAATAATATAAGAAAATGAAATGAAAGAAAAAAGGGAAATGAAAGAGAAAAAGATAATCTATAAATTGGTAACAAATTAAAAGATAAATAAAATTAAAAAGTAAAATAGAAATCAATGGCCAAAATTAGTAAATTAAACTAACGGCCAATATGAGATATCCAGATTTAACAAGTGTTTTTTAGCGAGAAAAAGTGAAATGAAAATTGTCCTACTTTTAAGTGTGTGTATATATATAGAGAGATATATATATTTATAAAAATAATAATAATTAATACTAATAAAATTAATAAAGAATTAAATTTTAATTAAAATTGGTTTAGGGTAGTAATGATGTCAAATTTTAGCGTATTTGTTTACACGTGAAACTTATATTTGAATCAATTTAAGCAATAAATATAAAATTTATGGTGAGGTTGGTGAATTTATGAGAGAGTGAATGAAAGAAATAAATATGTAGAAGACAACAGTTTGTTATTAATGAAATGTCCCTAATTCTGGTAGTTCTCCCTCTATTTATAGTATAATAATTGGCAAGGAATGAATACAAGTTTTAAATGTCTAACCAATGAGAAGATCTATGTGGAGTGGGTGTCAGGTTTTTTAACTAATTGTAAGCTAAATATCTACATAGGGAAGACAAATATCAACTTTATAATAAATGCAGTTGTTACATTAGTCTTAAGTGATATAAGGCATATAAGTTGCATCACAGCTAGCATGTCTATGGAACCGTGCACAAACATTGGGTCCTCCAAACCTGCGACCTCACGAGCTAACGTGCTGGGGCGCTTATGAAATTATGGCAGGTCATAAGCTGATTGCACGAGATGAGACCTACATTGGGCGCTTAAGAAATTCTGACAGGTCATAAGCTGAGTACATGAGCTGACCTGGCGATATGAGGTCATGAGATGAGACCTGAAAGTTTTGAGCTCGTGAGACTGATGAGGTGATTGGTTGTAGGCCCACAATGTTGGGTTGCCAACTCGTGGACTAGTGGGCTAGCCCCTTTAACTTAAAGGTCGGTGACCATAACCTCATACTTCAATATAAACAGATAGTTTAACAATACAAAAAAGTATTTTTACAATTACTTTTCAATTAAGGAGTATTTTTCAAAACCCTATCATAAAATGTGGTTTTTATGTAAATTAATTTTACATGAAAAATAAAATTCTTAACAAAAAATAATAGTGTAAATGGAAAGGATAAATAATCTTGTAAAATTCCCAAACAGACACTATACATTAAAGCCCTAAGCCCAATCCATAAGCATTGGAACCCAACCCATAAGCCTCGGATATGAGATATCTCCTTGACCGCTCTGTTCCTGCCTTCTTCCACGAGGGTATATAGAACTTGCGTTCAATTAAAAAGAAAAATTGAAATTTCAACAAGGTTACTCGATGCACGCTAAAAGAAAATATTTTCTTCAAAACAAAAATAAATTTTTATAAATAAAAATAGCTAATAATCCTCTCTCCTTTTCCTAATCACTCACATGGTTCACGTGTCAATCTGCATTTGGCAGTAGCCCATCTGCCCACCTACTCACTCATGCCCAAGCCAACCTCGTACAAGAGCCCCTTCATTAAAATGCAATCATATAAACTACAAAGTAAAACCAAATCCAACCTTAGACCAAGCCTGAGGAAGATGCAATAAAACAATGGTCCGGTAAAATATATGGAGGCTGCCACAATCATAGCCAGAGATATAAATCAAGGTAGTCTAGAAATAAGAATGCTGCACAAAATACTGCTACCAAAGAATAGGTTTCAGCAAAACCTCATCGCCAATATTTCACACGCATAAAATTCAAACTGGAGTTTGTTACACCATAATAATAAAAGCAGCAGAAATTGTCATTCATTTATAGTAGAACAAAACATTTATTCAACAAGAAATCAACAAAGACTGTTTTACCACCCAGATATGAGAGAAGACAAGAACATTAATATATAAACTAATTGCATATTAAAGTCTAAGCAAACTTATTGAACTTCAAATCCTAACATAACGCACTTCAAAAATAGCAAGATTGCATAAATCCTTAAATGACAAAGTAAAAAACATCAAAGCTCAAGCGTGCACAAACCACCATTTTCACCAGCAGATTCTCCCACAATCCCAAGACTTCCCTAACCATTGATCAATACTGGTATATATCAGCAGGTGCTGGGACAGGCTGTAGAGGGCAGGGCAGCTGCCATGGCTCGAGTAAAGTGTCAGGGATATCTGGGATGTCTAACGCCATACCGCTAACCTCAGATGCAATCTGGAGGACAGAGTTCAAAGATCGGAGCCTGTCAGTCAGCTCATTCACTTGAGCCCTCAGCACAATGTTCTCAGAGGCAAAGTTTAGATAAAGCTGGGAGGCACCATCAATCATCTGCCTCAGCTTCTGGTTCTCCTCTTCCACCCGCGTAGTCTGGGCAATCAGCTCGTCCAAATGCTTCTGCTTCTTCATGCGAGACCTCCGTGCAGAGTCCCGGTTTGATATCATCCTTTTTCTCTTCTTCTCATCGTACAAGGCATAGCGTTGATCAGTCCCATCGGAACCTGAGCTTGACGGCTGTTGCTTCGAGGCCATATTTGCTTGATCTTGCTCTCAGATGTTATGATAGAATAGATTGGATATTTGATAATTCAATTCTAAGAGGCTTGTGCTTTGGTCAATTGATTGATAAATTGAGAGTTTGATGGATCAACAAAATTGGGAATTCTAATAGAATTAAATCAAATCTCCGATTATGAGAAGGCTAGTTCATGAGAACACATAGAACCAGTACAGGAAAACAACAGAGAAAGAGTGGAGAATTCTAATTCGACGCATTAGAATGGCGGGTGTCATAAGGATTCACGGATGAGAAAGTACCAATTCATAGAAGCAACCCCCAATCAGGATCCTAGTTCATATATACTTGTGCAAACCCTAGATCTGGAAGTCTCGTTGGATCAAATTCAATCTCTCTGCAAAACAGAACAAGAAAATCACCGGATTCACACCGTTAGTGCATAAATCGAACTAAAATTGAGAACAAAAATAACAAAAGAACAAAATAAAGTAAATAAGAATAAATCAAAAGAGTAGCTAGATTTAGGCCATTAACAATAGAATCCGCAAATTAACACCAATAATCCATAAATCGAACTGGAAAAACATTAAAAAAAAAAAAGCAGAAATAAAAACTATCAGAAATAAAACACTGAATAAAAAAATTAAAGTTTATTGAAAATAAAGAAAATGGAGAGACGTACCTATACGTGCGAAGTAAAATTTGGCGAAAGAAGATTCAAAGGGAGATGGGATGGGGTATTTATAGAAGGGAAGTGGGGGGGCATTTGAATTAATTAATTAATTAATTAAATTTTAGAAAAGTACTTTGTCGAAAAGGAAATTTGAGGAATAATTTAATTGATGGAGTGCAACGAAAGCACAGAGTTTCACGGTGAAGCCCCTTGGTTAGGATATAGGAATCTTCGCTTGAATATTCTTGTATTTAAGAAAAATTAACGAAAATAGCAGTTTAACGACGACTATGATGATAATTCCAAGAAGTTCCTTAGGGTAACAAATAAGATTAGGTTTGGCAATTTAGCTCGCAGTTTAAACTGCTTGTCATCGAAGTCCGAGTGGCAAGCTTAAACTAAAAAATATGTTAGCGCCACTCGAATTTAGCAAGAAGTCAAATAGCTTGTCACACGCCTTAGCGCTTGGATGAGAAAACTGTGTTCGACTAGCACTCTTCAAGTTATCATAATGCTAGACTAGACTACATACGAATAAAGAGTTGTAGAATTTCATGTAACTCTAGAGTGCTGAATATGATTTTAATTTATATTTTAATTGTTTAAAATTAAATGAAATGAAATTATGGTATCCTCTAATTAAAATCTGGATTTTAGTGAATTTCACTGAGAGAATGTTTGATTGGAAATACTTTTTATAAAAAATGTCAAATTTCTAAAAAGAAAATCATCTTCATGCATTTGATTGACAAATGAAAATAGAATCAAAATTCATCGTATAATTTATTTATTTTTTTGCATAGTTTTACCCATTTTCACGAAAAATCAATTTTCACCTTCCTTTAGCTAAAATATTTTCCAAGAATGTTGAATTTTTCTATCTTACCGCATCAAAATTGGAGAATAATTTCCATATCCATAGAAAATACTATTTTCCATCTAAATTTTCCTAAACCAATCAAACAATGGTTGTAATATCCCGCAAAATTTTAATAACAAATTAAGCAATGTAGCTGTTATTTTGATAATGATAGGAAATTACTAAAATTGTATCAATTGTAAGGTTGCAAGATTATTAACTCAAATGAACACCGAGAATTAGAATATGACAATGTGATCGAGTTGAATAGCATTAATTGTAAAGTTACAAGATTGTCACCCAAATGGATGCCAAGTATTAGGAAGTGATTATTGACAACATGATTGATATTTTGACGAGGGATTGGAATAACCACTTGAGTTTGCATCAAATACAATGCCATAGTTGTATTTTGACGATGATTGAATAGATATTCGAGTTTCCATCAACTATGTCATACGGTTCACGATGATTGAATAATGACTCAAATTGCATCAATTATATCATACGGTTAAAAGATCATTGCCTAAGTGATGCCTATAATGAAAATGTAGTAATTGATTGGTATAACTCAAAAAGATAACAACCTAATTGTAAGATCACATTAAGTATATGGACTTTATGAGCAATAAATGATTAGATAACGGATTGGCCACCTCATCCCCTTAAACATGTGGTCCTAGTTTTGCCAAATTGTAAGACACTTGCTATTCATGTGATTTGTGGATTCCAAATGTTATTCAAAAACAATCAACTACTAACAATTATGTAAAAAGGGGCCAAATACTAAGGAAATTCACTAAGTTTTCTCCAAAAAGAATACAATTGTACTCATTCTTATTGGCTACTTTCCAAATTATCTAATACACTTGTCTAATTGCCTTACCTCCCCACTTGAAATAAGGGAAAATTCGTCCATAAATAGAATAGGCAACGTAACAGGCCAAACTCTATTAAATATTCGTGTGCAGCAAGCAAGAAAACCTCCAGTCTCTTTTATCAAAACCATGCCAATCCCAATACACTGGTCTGCTTCAAATAAAGCCGCATCTACGTTGCATTTAACAGTTCCGTTGCTCGGTTTCTGCCATTCAATTCTTCTCGGCCTCTGCTAGATTATTGAGCTACTTTTCATCTTTACTTTCTTCCAGTCCTTCAAATAGATTAGGCCATGGTTCACCGTCTTACAGTCCTTTGAATTACGTTGTCTCCAGATTGACCACAAAATAGCACAAATATTCTCCATTATTACAGTTTCCTTTGTACTCAAATTATGGAAGAACCATTCTTTAAAATCCCTCCAAACGCCGACATTCATGTTCAAGCCCATATACCTCCAGCAAGCTGTAGCAAAATCACAATACACCAAAGAATGAAAGGCAGTCTCCTCATATAGCCCACATATAATGCATAAATTTGGTAACTGAATTCTTTTATGCATTAGCCTCTCTCTTATTGGCAGACAGTTCCGACAAGCTTTCCATAGAAAGAATTGGATTTTTGGAGGTAGATGCAATTGCCATAACCCTCTCCAATTTCTATCCTCTTGAAGAAGACCATAATCCGCATCCAATTCCAAAGCTACTCGGTATCCCGATTTGACTAGGTAGTTTCCACTCTTACTAAAGTGATATATCCATCTATCCCGTACTCCCCCATTTGATAAAGGAATTCTAAATATTTGTTAGACATCTCTAGGATTGAAGATTTCCCCCAGCAATTGAACATTCCATTTCTTCAAGCCTGGGACAAACAACTAATTCACCTTAAAGTTGCGTAGCTCGTCAATTTCTGGAGTAGTAACTTTGAAATTAGCTTCATCACGTCAGGAAATCCAATATACTTTGCATCTTTTCTTCAATACACTTTGCATTCCTTTTTGAGTAATTTTCTAACTCCAATACCCATATCAGATATCCACATAAGATAATAAAACTGATATTAACTTGTAAAATAATTTTTCATTGTCATGCTCACTTAATTTAGTACTTTTCTCCTTTGAGAACAATTAATTAAAACATACTTCACAACTACGCGATACATACCCAATAATACATCAAAATCATATATTCCAAATGACATTAGATTCACTTTCAAGTCTTGTCTATTTACTTCAAAGCAACAACTACTATACCCAGTTAATAGTGATTCCTCAAATGAAATTACCCAATCACATGACTATCTAAAAGACCCTGATCATCCTTGATCCACATCCGTACGTAATAAGCGAAAAATGGAGGAAATAAATATGCAAATCCAGAACCAATTAGCCTGAACGTCTTTAATAAGATAATTAGTATATCGTCATAGCATCTAATAACTTTATACTTTCTAAAACACTTCCCTTAACTCTTACCATTGCTAAATCTAAATTAACCAAAATCTTACCTTTCGAAAAGAAAATAGTCGATATTCTAGTTTCTCCTTCGGATTCTCTTTCCCATTGTGTTTCCATCTTACCTTTACTTCTAATCAACACTTCTTTATGTAGTTGATGATTCAACAACTCATTCTGGTACTCATTACAATCAAAATCTTGCATGACATTCAAGAATTCATTCTATCTGGTATCCTTTATACAATATTGGATGGTATGTATCACATGACATTTATAACATGAAGTTTATTGCTATATCTAGTTACTACTAACTTTTCTAATTGCATACTCTTTTGTAAACTGCATTCATCACCAATGATATGTGAACTTTCAATAATCACATATCATCATAAATTAAATCACATACTTCCTTATCTTCTTTATCCTTACCTTTATGAGAAGCAATGGAAGTATGGGGCAACATCTCTTACACTTGCGAGCCTGGGCCACCACATTACATGATTATCTAAATCTATGACATATGCATACCAGTATAATGCCACATAAATGCCAAAACCGTGCTCTGATACCAAACTGACACGCTTCACCCTTAGTATCTCTAATATGCTAAAAATGTGACGTGCACCGACGATAAATTCTAACTGGAAGTTAGAATTCACCGCTAAGGCTCGTTGGCTTATTAAAATTTTCTAAAAATTTTGGCAGCATCTCCCCTATTTTATGAATAAACCAACCGGCATAGTACCCAATATCAACCCAATACACTTCACAATGTAATACTTTCTCAACGCCAACACAGCAACATCCTACAAACTAATGATTTCTCATTATAAGCAACATCACTTCATAGATCAAGTCTACCAACATAACACAACTTAAAAATCACAACTTTTCTATTTATAACACTTCACTTGTGCAGAAATATATTAAAACCAAGTTGAACTCACAGTAGATACCCTAATACATGCTAATAAACTTAGCATGTCCATGTATATAAATCAAAATAAGACAAACCCTATAACAATTTTATTTCATTACGTGGTGGCTCTATTCTGGAAATTGTAAGCTTGATTATGATGTGTTACTCAAACTCCAATTGTTACCTGGAAGGAAAATCATTTTGAAAACATATAAGCTAACTAGCTCAGTGAGTGGAGTTTTATCAATAAACATGCTTTAGAAAAATCGAAATATGACTTTTGCAATACCTTGAATAACATGTTCAAGCTCATTTGAAAATTTCATGACTTTAAATATAAATTTAGCATAAAATTAACATTTATAAAATCATTACGTATTGGGAAACATCATGAACATCATTTCATTCTAACAATCATCATAAAATTCATCAATTTGAATTCATCTAACATCGAAATATTTATAGAATCATTGTCATACATGTAAGTATCATGAAAATCATAGAAGTTTTTCCCTAAGAATATCCATATATCATGATCATAATATCAAGTCATACGAGCGTAGATGGTCAGCTTGGGTCATAGGTACCTTATGAACCCTTCGCTCTAGGCAGTACAATTAAACAACTTGAGCTATAACTAGCACATAGACTCCTTCACTTGAGCGGCGTTCATTTGGTCAGCTTGAGCCATAGAGACCCCTTCGCCCGTAGGCGGCATATCATAGCATTAGATACAAATTTAGGGGTTTTCATACATCATAAATCATGTATCAATCAAACATTTCCCTAAAAATCGTGAAGTATCACAAACCACATACATTTTCTCTAAAAATCATGGCAGCATGTTTGCATAAAACTCGACATAACTTTTCTAAAGAAAATCCATGTAACTTTTGTAAGAAGTATCAACTGTTGAAATTTCATAGAAATACATTCATCATAAAAAGTTGCAACCTTATGTGAACTCAAAGCATGATATATTTTCACTTGCAAAGAAAGAAGAGGAAAAGTTTCACTCACTAGCTAAGTAGAAATGTAGCTCCTTTCGTAAATGACTTTAATTTCTTTCTCATTTCTTGTAACATAATATAAGAATTCCATTCGACATTAAATATTACTATAACAAATTCTTACTATAACAAATTCTTACATATTATCAAGTTATATCACTTCTTTTAACTTTATCCCTTTCCATATATTTATATTAATATATAATTATCTTTAAAGTTACAAGCTTATCATTTCCTTCTAATTCTTCAACATTTCCTCATTTTGTCTTTAAACAAAATGCTGCCCCATCTTATTTTCACCCATTTACTTCACTTTCTTAATCGCTTATAACATAATAATTCAACACATATATCAACATATAATTTTTCTTTTTGTCATAAACCATTTCTTTTCTTTGAGTTCACTCATTTCATTAATATATCATATCCTCATCACCTATTAGTATTTATATATCAAATCATTCTTCAACGATAATCCTTGAAATATATCATGTCATCATATCAAAAAATATTCAATAATACTCTCTACCAAATAAAATCAACCACATCAATTTAATTCCCATAAGATTTTGTTATCAAGATTCACCTAATATCAATCATTTAATTAATCAAAATATATTTTGTTTCTAACTTATCATTTTACCTTGTTTCTAACACATAATATTCATATATATCAAATAAAATCAACATACCCATAGAACTCCAAATCCCATTGTAGTCAAGTTTTATCGCCACTTATTCATTTTCTACAACAATAAAGCTCTTTATCCATTTATAATACATAAAATCCCAAAATTCTCAATAGCATCATCTATTCATTTTTTAATAGTTTGCTACTTTGATATTTTCACAAACACCTCATATACATGTCCATCTCATTTTAATTACTACAACACTCCTTAACAACAAACTACTTTTAACTTAATATTTCCTAATAACATTATTCCATCTTAAATCCAATTCAATTAGTATTTCATCCATACTTCACTAATCTAACTTCATCAATTATTATATTACATAAAATCCTCAATTTCTCAATTTCTAGAAATTATGAAAATCACAACACTATATATATAATAGTAGCTAAAAATTAAAATCCATCATTCTTTCAATATAAACACCAATTATTTAGCTCAAATTATAAAAATAAACCATAAGTTCAACACCTATAGGAAAATACATAAACCTTAAAAATCATCTTTTGACTTACCTCTAGGAATTTGTGGAAGAAAATCAAAAGCCCATGTGTTAAATCATGCCAAAAAGAAGCAAAACCCAAAATTTTTCCTTCATTTTGCATTCTTTTCTTTTTCTTTTCTTTTTTTTCTATTTTCTCCCATTTTCTTATGGATTCGCGTGCCACTACAACTATGTGTTTGTTTGTTTTCAATTTGCAAGACAATCACATGTATATATATATATATATATAAATTGTACACTTGGTCCCTCAACAAATATAAGTTGTGTAAGTTGGTAATTGACAAAATCTTACTCACCCATAAATCCTTCAACTTTTAATTCTTTTACTTAAATCCTTTGACAACTTAGATTTGACCCAAATAATTTAATTTTGACCATGACTTGACTAATATCACATTTGACTTTTCGTCCATAAAATTTTGGATGTCACAGACCGCCCTTTCAATTAAATGTGGTGTAGATATAAAAAATTGTAGTGTAAATATGATTAGCCTTTGACAAATTTCATGTGAAAAATATACTCATTTATTTATGAAACAAGCCTTATCAAATGATATTCTTTTGAATTACATGAGATACTTTCAAATTTGTTTTGTTTAGATTATTTTGCACCTCTGCTCATCTCCAAACTTCGCATTATTTTTTGAAAGAATGGTCAACTGCACTACAAGTAGACCAATAAGAGATAAATAGCCATTCCATCTAATAGAGATATTGGTTGTCAAGCATGCAAACACATACACGTCAATATTTAGCGTCATATAGTACTTCATCAATTTGGCTTAATTTGATATTATTGGAGATTCTCTGATAAGCAATTTTTGTTGTGTTAGAAAAAAACTGTATTGAGAAGAATCTGTAACGCCCCGCGAAATTTCAAATACCTCATAGTGGCATTTTTGGGATAATAATTAAATCACTTCCCAAATAATATTCAATTATAAACAACCGATTAGTTAGTTTTATATTCAGATGGTTAATTGTAGCATTCTATAATGGTTTGAGGATATTTTGAGTTACCTTGACAAGGATAACATAAGTGCTTGAATAGATATCGACTATTTCTATAAGTCAGTAGTGATTGCCAAAAGAATAAATAAGTTTAATCGGGTAGTGAGTTCGGAGCAAAATAATGTTTAAAGTTAAAATGTGATACTTAATTAGTATAGTTGGAAATATAAGGACTTAATTATAGAGTACATTAAGTTGAGGGGTCATTAAGCAATAAGTAAAAAAATCAAAGGGACACTTGGACCATTAGAAATGCTCACATGAATAAAAATTAAAGAACATTTGGCATTTTTATTGGCAAGAATTCTAATGGGCTTCCAATTAGACTTATTTCCATTGGCTATGTATAAATAATTTAGAGACAATTAGATACTCTTTCATTGGTGGAATTCAAAGAGTTTTAGAAAATAACTGGGAAATTCATCTATAAATTAAGGTAGGCTTAGAACACCCTAAAAAATACTTCTAAAACACATCATTTGTCTTCTAAACAAATCTTTTTTCATATACATCTAAAATCCCTACTTAGAGAGCGACTTTACTTGAGGAATATACAAGGATTTGAAAGTACTTTACATTCTCAAATATCTAGCAATCTTTGAAGGAGTAAAGGCAAGGTGAGTAACTAATGTTTGGGTTCCACTAGCATGCATGTGTTTTAAAAGAAAAATATTTATTTTGATGGCGTATTATGATAATGAATGACATTTTTTCTTGTACATGAATCACTAGTATTGCCCTACCCGTTTTGTATTGATGATGCCTTGAATTGTTTCCACACTATGACTTATCCAATGATCCTGGGATAGAGAAGACTAGTTGGTATTTGATTTGAATTATTAATATTAATTGATTGAAACTTCGGTAAGGGTCAACCGGGTTTAATTGTGGATCCAATTATTATTGAATTGCTATGACCAAACTTGGCATTGGGAAGACATTAATACGCGCTACGGGTAGTAGGTAATTCTAGTACTTGGGGCTCTAAAATGCATGTAAGAAAGTTTATGCATATTCATGCTTCTTGAATTTGTGAAATGAATGATTATCTTATAACTTTGTGCAACCTAGAGATTGTGTTACTCACGAGTTACTTTGTATTCATTTAGTGTTTAATTATTTTTTTTGTAGATGATCAATAGAAAAGTATATGAGCACCAAGCCGAAGATTGGAAGATGTCACCCGACCAAAGTGAGATTATGCTTGTAGTAGAAATGGATCTTTGGGCCTATTATGAAGAAGCTCTATTGTTCCTTATGTATTTGGGAATAACATATGAATTTACTCTCTTTTGTGCATACACTCACACACTCCTCCACTATGACAAAGTTTGGAAAGACACGCCCTTATTCCCCACTTAATGTAACAGCTTTGTAATAAGGTGAAAGTGGTAGAATAAATAAATAAATATATATATATAAATAAAGAAAAAGCATAACGTATAATGTGATGATGTAAGAAAACTTTTGTTTAAGATTGAGAGCCTCATTTTCCATGTAGAGGATTCCTCATCCTTTGTTCAGTTAGTTAAGGAATAAAATGGTTTTATATAGTTAATTGTGCATACTTGCTTTGGTATTTGACTTAAAAACGTTCATGAGTCATATGACCAAGTTAATCTATTCAAGTTTCACAAATGCCCAAGAATTTAGTGAATATTTTCTAACATAACTCTAACACAAGGAGGGGAAATTAAAATAAATATCTCCATGAGTTTTATGAAAATTTAAAAACTGATTGAAATAGCACGTCACGGCCCTTGTTAGCACTTTAACTATTTTGAAATGACAAAAGATTCCGCTATCATGCAAAGAAGCCGCTTATTCACTTATGAAAAAATAACTAGGGCGTGATAGAATCAGTTTAGTGTTTAGTAAACATTTTTTTAGTAAAAATGCTTTACAGTCTCAAAGCAGCCTTGAAGTGTTTGATAAATTTAACTATGGGTAGTTATATTGACACTACATGTTTTACTAACCACACCGCATATTAATTGTATTAAAGGTTCTTAATTTTTAATGGTTTAATTTTTACATTCATAATTTTTTGATCGCACTTTTCATCTTCAATTTTTGACCCCTTAGCACATTTTATATTTGAGAGATCAATTTTATTTCAAAAAATATGTTAAGATAGTGTAAAACTTTCATTTGCTTATTGTATTTTTAAATAAGAAAAAAAGAAAAATAGATAAAACAAAAATGCAACAAATTATTTATTTATTTAAAAGTAGGCTAATATAATTTTTCAAAAGAAATCATCAATACGAGAATAACTGAAAAATTTATGATAAAAATATGAAACAAAAATATT
>CAVNYN010290277.1:41953-68281 GCA_963692815.1 Nyctanthes arbor-tristis | reverse complement strand
GTTAAATGATCGAGAAAGTTAGGCTACATTAGTTTTTTTCTTTCTGTTTCAAGTCAAAAATGAAATTAATGGTGAACAAGTGTGTGGTGCTTGTCCGTTCCTTGAAATATTTGTATAGAAATGATTTGTCCAACTTATGTTTTGAGATAGACATCGGAGGGTGGGGTTGGGGATCATGGGCTTAAAGTAAGGTTAACTATGCAACCATTGGCAATTTTTTGTCGAAAATTTTACAGAATATATTTTGCAACTCTTTTGATGATTCTAGCTAATTTAGGAACCAAGTTACACACTCACACACACACACACACACACAAAGGAATCAAGTTACAAGAAATAAAGAAACCTAAAATGAAGAAACTAAACTAAGAAAGTATGCTACACAAGGCCATAGTTCAGTAAATTAATTTCGCTGGTTATATGTGCTTGTACAGTCACAAAAATCAGGGAATTGATCCCCCAATATTTTTCAATACTATCTATCAACACTTCCTCCCAAGCTGGTGAAGAGATATTATCATTTATAGTTTTCTTATGGTAACTTGAAATGAAGAGCTTGCCAACGTTGTAGAAAGGGAAACTCTATGAAGACTTGGAAATGTTTTAGAGACCAAAACGAAATTTCATATTTTCTTTATTTGAAATTCGGAAACTTTAGATCAAAATATCCAGAAAGTTGAACTAAAAAAGTTTAATTATGGGTTCTGATTTAAAATCAACTTAGTTGTCAGATTTAATTATCCTCTTTTTTTTTTTTTTTTGGGTGCTGATTCAATTTGGAACTTGGGAACTAGTGATCAAGAATTGTTTCTTTATTCAAAACTTGTGTAACTTTTTAGTTTGAATGCATTGATAAACAAAGATAGGCGGACCTAAATTGAACAATACTTTTAGACAAGGCTATTCAAACTTGTCTTGGCCCTGAATTGGATTAATTGTAAGTGGGCCAGTTTATGTGAGCTAGATCATTTTGATATCTATGCACACAAATCAGGGAACTAACCCCTGATTATATACAATTATGCAGTCTCACAAATCAAGCCATTAATTCCATGATATTCTTCAATAATACTGTCAACCTGTCAATATCTTACATGTTTTTCTTTGTACATGCCCAGGAGATATTTGTTCTCTGTCCACTCTATACAAACCTCTATTCATAACTTGTCTTCAAAATCAGCGACGTACAAGTATTTCATTATTAGCTTGCAAACTGCATCATGACATTTTTGGTATGCCATGATTTTTTCAGGTCTGAAGGAATATGTTGGAGCAAACCCAGCACTCACATCTGTATCCTCTACCACAGTTGTTCAATCAAAAATGTCTCATTCTTCTTCCGGTAGTGAATTTGAGGATGCAGAAGTGGCTGATGAGTTCTATGACGCAATTTCTGCTGATTCATCATCAGAAGATGAGGATGATGACAATGACATGGAAGTTAGTAAGGTCTATTTTTCTCCCACCGTGAAGATATATTTTTCTCCAGTTTTCTGGAGATGATTTGTATGTTTTAAAGAGATAATAAATAACTTCATAAAGTATATTTGCTCCTCAGGACAAAAAGGTTAAACTGAAGAATGTTTCATGGGCAATAGCAAGTTTGGCACTAAAGCGGACTTCAGGTTTTCATTACTTTATCATTTTATGTTGACGAACAGTAGCAGTAATTTTTTTCTTTGATGCATTACCATGCAATTGGCAAACACTATACCTAAAGACATTTGATTTATTATTTAATACAGCCGCAGACACAAAGGAGTTAAACTCAAATGAACCTGCAATCAATCTTGGGCCAAGTCAATTTTATGGATCCATGAGGAGAGCAAAGGATGAAGCTGATACCAATTGTTGGTCTTCTCCAGATGGTAGAGGATTCATGATTAGGGGGAAAACATACTTGAAAGATAGCACCAAGGTTGGTTCCTAAACTTGTGAATGTAGCACGTCAGGAGAAAATTTGAAGTTCTGTTACCTCTTACTAACTAATAATTAGAATTAAAACAGAAACTGACCCTTTCCCTCCAATTTAGTGATTCATACAGCTTAAGAACTGGGACATTTTTGTGACCGATTTGCTTGAAATGGTGACAGCGAAAAGAAATTTCTCTTAGAGTGAATAGTTTTTAGTGATATAATACATGGGAAGCCTAATTTTGAGATGAATAATTGAAGGATAACTTTTTTATACATGTTGTGATACTACCATATTTCCATAATATCTCAGGATTCCAGTTATTTGATTTCTTTGTATTGTATTTCTCTCTCCCTCTAAACAAACTAGGATTGAGGTACCGAAGGCAATATTATTCATCTATATATTATTCATCTACTTCTGTGGATTTAATTTTGTGGAACTATCTTGAATGCCTCTCTTCAGATAAAAGGAGGAGAACCTCTTCTCAAGCTTATAGCAGTTGACTGGTTCAAGGTAGACAACCCTGTTACAAAGGTCGCATTACATCCTAAAAGCCTTGTACAGGTGATGTAAATTTATCACTTTACCTGATTAGATTAAACATATATCATGTTATATTATGGTCAAATTAAAAATATAAATGATTGCAAAAGATTTTAGATATTCAAATGCCGATCATTTGATTGACCTTCGATTCTTGAGTTGTAAGAATTTGAAGGTTGTCTGTGCAAATCAATGTCGAATTCTTCTTAATTCAGGTTTTAAATATACTGGCATGTAGGTTCCTTTTTCTTTGGGTTGGTTGTTAGTGGCTACTGGCTTAGTTCCCTTCTTGGTTGGAACCATTAGTCAGTGGTCTTACTCTTGAATGGAGGAAGAGACTTATTCTTGGGGTACTCCATAACTTGGTACATTTTGGTGGTGAGAAAAGACTCGGTCCTCGCGAATTGCGAACTTTGAAGTATATTTTGGTGGTTGGGAAATACACTAATCCCCTTCTTAGTCTTCTGTATTTTACACAAGACATTTGAGGCAGATCCATATGTCTACCATTATAAAATAGTTGACACAGTATCATTAGTGTATGCCTTATTATCTACAACTACTGCTCTTGCTGCTACTACTATCCGCTTTTTCTGCTGCTTCTTATACGAGGAGTATGAAGTAGATTGATGATGGTACCGTTATGAAACAGTTGATGTGGTACACGTTATAGTATACCTCATTATCTATATATTCATTTTCTTGTTTACAATATGAAAAATATTATACGTTGGTGCACATCTTCAAATAATTATTCTTAACTGATGTATGTATTTTTTCCTCTCTCTATATCGTGATGTCAATGTTGAGATTAGTTGCTGTAATAATGAGAAAATTGCAAGTAAACGATAGAAAATTTCAAGTAAACAATATTATTTTATGTTTCCTTATGGGCATGTTTCCCATTGATGATGTTCAAGTTTGCAAGCCCAAGCTTCTTACCAAGTTTCTTCTTTGTCTAATGTTATTTCCAGACTCAGGCAGGAAAAAATCTTCCATTCCTCCTTGTTATCAATCTTGAGGTTCAAATACCGCAAAAACCTCTTTTCTTTTCTCTCACTGGTATATGGAGCTTGTTATTGACTTCTTCTATCTGGAATGGTGAAGTCATGGCTCTCATGATAGTTTAATTGTATTATTTCATTTGCGAAAGTTACCATATACAACAAAGAAAACATGCCCGAGAAATGTGGTATCTACTCCACAGTAGTAACAGCTGTCATGTACTTCATAACATGCTAGAAAACAAAAGTCCAGAGCTAAAGTCATACCTAAATCTTCTAGTAGATTATGTAGTTCTTATACAGACCCTTAATAAGTGAAATAAATCTCATTCTGATGTGTGTCAGGTTCCTGCCAAACCGAACTACAGCTTGGTTCTATACTATGCTGCGGATAGGCCTATGAATAAGGACTCATTGTTGAGTAAATTTGCTGATGGAACTGACATGTACCGTGATTCCAGATTCAAACTGATTCCCAGCATTGTTGAGGTAAGCATTGTTTCTCAGTATCCATAACTATTGCCTTTTCATGAGCTATGTCTACATCTGACATCCTTTCAATATTTCATAATCGTCTTGCGACTACAGGGATACTGGATGGTCAAGCGAGATCGGAAGAAAGGCATGCAAGTTAGGGAAAGCAGTAACTTGCAGGTACCTCCGGCAAGATAATTTTTTGGAGGTCAGATCCTAACATTGTTGGTCGTAGCATTGTTGCTTGATTGTAATTGTGGAAAATTCTATGTTTTTCCTATCATATTGACTGTAAGCTGTTCTGGTTTATATCATGGCCTAACTTTGATTTGTGTTGCTACAAAATTTAAAATGTTCTCATGTCTCTCACTGGCTATGTTGAAATAAATTTCTCTGTCAACTTCATTAAAATTGGCTCCTCTAATGAGCATAAATTTATGCAGATTGATATAGATATTGGCTCATCGTCTGTAGCAAGGAGTGTCATTGGTCTTGTTCTTGGGTATATCACAAGCATTGTTGTTGATCTTGCAATAGTTATAGAGGTTAGTATATTGCTGGCTTGACACCTTTTAGTGCATGTTTTGCTAGGAGTATGTTCAGTTTAACAATATGCATTTTGTACATGTTAAGGTAAATGGAAAGAAGGTAAAGAAAATCATCTTTAATGGTCTTATGGATTGGACATACATTTATTAACTTTGTTGACAAAGAGGGGGAGTGGTGAAGAGAAAAAGTAAATATCATCAAAAGATAAACAGAGGAGTTATGGAACACTCTAAATCTCTACCTTTTAAATGCCATGTGGCACTAAATCTTCTCGGTCCATACTCCATTGTAGATGATCTAAGGTCAAAAGAATGTATTTACAGCTAAATAAGTTTTTTAATAAACATATAATTCTTTCTTCTTGCTTATTATGTTTGAGATAAAGTTATTTTCAAAGTAACTGGTTGCCGAAACACAACTTATTTTACTAACATGTAGCATATCCACCCACGCTTGAAAATAGTGAATATAGAAGCTGTTCAAAGTAAATCTGAGTATATTTACATAGCTTGACAGCTTAACCAAAAAGAATGCAAGAGCTCATCAGTCTATCTCAAGCTGAGACCACATGCCTATGCAATTTTTTAAGATCACACGCACACATATATATAGAGACCAAAATATGTGATCTCTCCTATGCTTGTCAGCTTCTAAGTTTTCCTTATGCTATCTTTCAGATGGACCTTAGGAAGATGCTTTCTAGAACTAAAATATGACTTAAAAACTTGGATTCTTGATTCATTTCCACGAATTTATTGCTATTTTCTTTACAGATTCTTTCCAGTGACCATCCTCTGAACTAATCAGAATTGTATCATAATCAATATTTTCAGTCCCAATCATTTGCCCTTGTTACTTGTTTATTATCTGATCCAAGTAGCATGCTGTTTAGTTTCTATCCCTAAATTTTCTTAAATATATCAAACAATTGCTGAGAGAGTTTTGTACTTTCAGTACATATTCCATGTCTGACTCTACACTCTCAAGTATATGTGAAACTATGCAAGCTACATTACCTCTAATTAAATTTTACCATCAGCATCATTAAGATGATAGACAACTAATTTAATACCTGAATGCAATGTTTGAAAGGACAAAAATAAGTACTCAGTCCTTTTCTTTTGTAAGGTGAGGCTTACAACTTAAGAATTAAGTGAAAAAAAATAAAATAAAATAAGAAAATCAAAATTATAGTATAATTCCCTTCAAAAAAACTTACAACATAATAAAAAATAAACATAAAAAAAAAAAAAAGGAGAAAGAAGGATAGCACTATTGAAAAAATGAGAAGAGGGGAACTTGAGAAATTAATTAATGAATCAAAAGCAGAGAACAGAGGATAGCATAATTAAAGGAAAAAAAAAAAGTAAAATGCAAATAGCTATTGAAGTTTTCGGAATTACCAGTTGTCACTGATTTTGCTCCAATGAGCATGGTTCTCATTTTTAAAATGAGCGCCTTTGTTTCTTCAAAGTTCGAATTATCCAAGTTGATGGAAAATCGTGAGCATGTGCTGGGTAGTATAATGGTGTTGTTTTAAGTTCTAGCAAAATCGAGGCAAGCGCATCTTTCAGTGAGGCATCTGCCTCAGTAAACTTGCCTAAAACAAAATACTGCCTTGAGGCAGCAGTGATGTGTTTCATCATATGCCTCTTTGAACCATCGCCATTAATGATACAATCCTATTTAACTCATCTCCAGTTGAGCAAATGGAATGGCTTCTTACCATGACTACTTATGAGAATTTCTTTGCTGTAGTCTGTGCTTTCATAGATCTGCTTACTACGCATTTGAAGTTGCAGTTAATTCATCCACACATCACAAAAAACTGTATGTTGCAGGCTCAGGACGAGGAAGAACTTCCTGAGTACATCCTTGGAACTGTCAGACTAAATCGGGTGCGACTTGAATCTGCTGTGACTTTGGAGGTTTGAGGTTTCAATATGCCTGTACATTTGACTTATTCAGAATATGTTAGGAGTAAATTGTTTTCTTTTTGAGTAATCTGATTATTTAGTTGTGGTAGCGAAGCCCATTTCCCATTGTACACATGAGATGCCCTCAGAGGAAATCACGTTCACTTTTTCCCATTAATACCCCTTCTGAGGAATCAATATACAGAGTTTTTTTGTAAAATTCTGATTGTACTGAATCATGTCAATTATGAATTGTCATTATACTTTAATTTTATCTTTTTCCAATTTCACCAATGGAAGTCAGTGCAATGACAGTCAATAAACAAAAATCATAGCATCCAAGTGACGGTCGAATTGTGCCTTCCCAAGATAAATTTTCCTGTTGGCTGTATAACCACACTTGATATTAGCTTAGAATACATTAGATGGTCGATGTGACAAAGCAAATCCTTTTTAGACGACCCTTTCTGTTAAATTTTCATTTTCTAAAACCCAATAGCCGAGCTTGACTTTTATGCTAAAGTAATTTCTCCAGGTGCAATCATCTCAAACAAGCTACGACAACGTAGTTGCAACATAGCCTCGAAAGCAGCGGAACACTTGCACTTGGACAGGATTATCTCTGAAGTTCTAATGCCATCAGGACAAAGCATATACATTGGTTGATTGAACGTGTCCGTCTATAGAACACTGTAACTTTGTACTAAACACGACACCAATGGCGCCACAGCCTCACACACCTGATACACAAAATTCAATACAACTCGGACAAAATACGACAGCCCTACCAAAGGTACAATACGGTCTTATTGATCATGGAAGAGTCCAAACATAAACCTGACCACCACTTGTAGCCCCTGCAAGCATTCCAACGTTGCTTGGATGTGCATCAAACCGACAGGGAATGGCTGACAAGAGCTCACTTCGCAAAGTAGATACAGTTTCCTTCCCAAGCACAGAGATAACGTCCACTCCTCTTTTCATATTACCGATGAAGACTGATGAATCATCCCAACCCCATATACCTCTGCTTCCTCAAACATAGACCAGAAAGACTTGTTAATAATTAATATTGGATAGTTGATTTACTAATCAACGAATAAAGCATGTTGTATAAATACATTCATACGAATAATCATACGAATAATCTGGCTACATTGCAAATGCATACACCTGCTCATGTACAGAACACTATAGGTACAATGTTGATGTTCAGAGCCAGGAACAGAGAACTGATTATATAAAGGCTTTACTACCACATAAAAAGGTATTCATAATTTGTGTAACGAATCTCAAGGCGCATCCTTTTAGACAGATGAAATGCCCCATCCCCCACCCAGGACTAGGTTGCAGCAAGAATTTCATCATACATTGACAGAAAGGAGGGAAGCTAAAAAAAGGTTGATGAAGATTCTAAATCTTACTACTGAAATAACAGACAGAAGCTTCCACTCAAGTTGGCAATACAATTTATTTAGCAAGAATTTTATGACATACCAACAATAGAAGCCAGCTCTACGCAACAAAAGCTCAACCAAATACTATTGAATATATAGCGTAATGGGTTCTATATTTGTCACATGGACATAAATAAATTGCCATTCCCACAAAAAGACCGGCATAATGTCAGCGTTGCTACATTCAAAATATAAGCAGCGGGATTGAGCATCATATTAGCAGAGGCAAGGAAGACATTCCTAATCCTATCCAACTCGACCCACTTTTCTCAATCCCCACCCATACCCAATACATTTAGAAGCAGTTCAAGGGATAAGTAGTAAATATTCAATTTGGCAACAAAAATGTAACGCCATATTCCCAAAATGCATTCAAATGTATCTAACTTCGCATAATAAGTTTCAATATTATTCTCCTATGAATACTGATTTTTTCCTAACCCTTAACATAAACATCAGTCAAATAGCAAGAAAACTGAAAACCTAACAATTCCCAACTGAACTTTTAATTCACGAAGCTAATACATACATATGCATGTATGTGTGGGGAATGCATCATCACCTGAATGAGGAAATCCACCTGCCTGTCCAGTTATCATGGTGTATCATTGAAGTGTCTTCATAATTTTCTCCACTTGATAAGGCTACTGTGTTATCATAACTGCAGAAAGAGAGAACAAATCTTGATCCTTTAGAAAACTTGTCACAGGAAAAATAAATAAATGGACATAGCCACTTTCTATGACATTCACTAGATATTAACCAAATCAATGTACACAGATGCAGGTGAAGTTATGCTCCATCTACTTTTAAATAGTCAGAGAAAGCAACAAGTTCCACTAGAAATGGTGAGAACCAAAGAGGCTGCATTTTATGGATCTATAGGACAGTAGCATGCAATTTATGAGACATTTTCATCTACATGAAGATAGATAGTAAGAACCACTTCCATGAAAACACTTTATTTTGGTGGAAGTATCTCAGCTCGAATAGCATATACTTGGATATGTAGACACAAAATTTTTTAGACTAAAGTAACGAAGTACGATTCTACAATTTGAAACTTCAAGAAAATTAGATTTCATATGTTTAGCACCTAAGATGAAGAAGCAATCACCAAAGAAGAAATTATGCATTATATCCAGCAAATGACACTAAATGTTTAAGAAACAACCAATGGAAAGAAAAAGAAGAAAATTATAATTGCAACATGAAAAACACTCACAAACCTTGTTGTTGCGAGAAATCTTCCTGAAGGTGAAAAGTAAGCAGAATTCACAGCTCTTTTGTGGGAAACAGTCTTTAAAGATTTTGGCTTATTTGCAACCATGCATCTCAAATCCCAAATGCAAGCAGTTCCATCTGTGGAACTTGTAGCAATGATGTTATTGTTTTCTGGATTGAAGTCTACAGTATTGATCCTATTTTCATGTAAATTCCACGTTGACAAACATTTTCCTGCTTTCAGATCCCACATATTGACAACTCCACTCCCCTCGCCAAAATATAAGGATGTCTTGTCACTTGGACTCTGAGATAGAGAGTATATTGTATCCTCACTGGAGTACACCAACTGAAACATCTCCCTTTCCACATCCATCAACCTAATAAACCCATCGTAGCAAGAACTGAACATCTGCATATATTTGTATTCACATGCCCAACTTAGTACACCGCATAAATATGCACTGCTCCCTGTATACTTGCATTACGCATATTTGCGATGATTTGATACATCGTATTTCTTAAACAAGAACATAACATATTGATGTATGCTAGAAGATGCAGCTTCATTGGTGTTTAACAGTCTTAGTTCCAATTGAATTTGAATGTGAACACAATGAAACATAACGTATAACCACAATTACAAACAGAATAACTAATGTCATCCTACACATGCTTTCACATCACACATCATGACTAATCAAAGACTTTGGTTATTTGAAGCCTGGAAACTTCGATACTTATAAAGCCATAAACTAGAATGAGAAGCGCATCCATACCTTTGATATAGAAAATGGATCAATGACGATGCCAGAAACTGGC
This sequence comes from Nyctanthes arbor-tristis, assembly GCA_963692815.1. Lineage (NCBI taxonomy): Eukaryota > Viridiplantae > Streptophyta > Magnoliopsida > Lamiales > Oleaceae > Nyctanthes > Nyctanthes arbor-tristis. The sequence goes on along the minus strand of CAVNYN010290277.1, from coordinate 58,374 downwards.
CCTGAATGTGGTTGATACAAATATATTCCACAGCCATCATTTTCTGCATCAATATTCCAGAACCCAATATTTCCATATTTGTTTCCAACAACCACCATTGGCACATCTGTAGTAGGAAAGAAACGCACACTCATAATTTTCCCTGGGACCACACGAGCTACATTCTTAGGCTCCAATTTAAGTGCCTCCACATCAACTGAACTACACACCCTCTTTCTCACTTTACACGCCCCAAAATCGTCACTTTTCTTGACGCCCTTAACTGAACCACTGGCAAACCCATCACTCTCATTTAACTGGGATATACTTGGAAATCCTGCAATAGTTTGGATAAGCTTCTGATTGGAAGCATCATCACCGTTATATGCATCTCTCATAGCAAGGGGCCCTGGTTCTCGAGTGATTATTTTCTTTACGGGAGAGGAATTCTGCCTTAGCATTTTCCTAACTCGAGTTTCATCATAATCGTCTTTTAGTCCTCCAGCAGAAATTGCATCTGGTGGCTCTCCGCGAGTCCGAAGAGACCTACGTAGGACCACTGGAGTTTCAGGCATCAAATTCTTTGTTGGACTCTTCTTGTATGATTTACTTTCAGTTCTGCGACAAAATTATACTAACTAAATTATAGATAACACCCAACAAATGCGCGCACAAAAAGACAAATACCAAAATTGAATCTGATAAACAATTACCTGCAAAGTTAATAAACAAACCACCAATTTACATTGTTACTAGCACAGACGAGAAATTTTCATTGTTACTAGCACAGACGAGAAATCCATTACCCATACATTTTTCATACAATCCCAACTGAAACACGCATAATATAACACAAAATGCAAAGTCAATTAACACGAAAACACGCACCATCACCAATTATACGCTTATACCCCCCCCCACACACACAGAGATCCACAGAGACAGATAAAAAACCTTTGTCGCTTAGTGACGGCGGAAAGTTCGTTAGCTCTCGATTGAATCTTGAGGGCAGCAAGCATTTCATCGTTCCGTTTAATGTTTTCCAATCTTCTACGCTCGTATTCTGTGATTTTCTGGCCCGCCATTTTCCTTCTCTTTGCACGGTTAGGGTTTGACTGGGGATTTTTTGAACTTTGCAGATCGGATGGGATTTGGAATGCTGTTATGTTAGGGCGCGGGAACCCAAACGGGCGCGAAACGGGAGTGTATAATTACGTGGCACATTTTTGGCCGTAATCTTTTTTTTCCTGATGTTTCTGTACACGTCCGATTTTGTTCCTTACAATTTGTCATCAAATGGAGAAATTCTCTGAAATAGCCTACTTTTAGGAGGTTCAAAATGGAAAATTGTCATGAAAATTGTATTGTTTCCTACTTTCCTTCCAACGTCATGAACATTTCCTACTTTCCTTCCATTGTTATGAACATTGTATAGTTTCCTACTTTCCTTCCATTTTTTTCCTGTACATATAGATAGTAAGATTTGAGAAAGAGAAAATAAAATTGTGATTGAGGTAGAAGAAGGGTTAATCATGTGTTGCTTAATTGAAAAATGGTAAAGACAGAGAATTGTGTACGTTGAAGAAGAGTAATTTGAAAAACAATTTTAGTAAGAAAGAAAATATTTTTACATTTTAACGATTGGTTATGTTTGGTACGAGAAAAAACGTGTAAATGTATAACTGAATCAAAATTTCTCGTTATTCATGTTTGTTTTGTTGAGTAACAAACACTGAGATAAGATAGTAAACCCTACAATAACTATAACTATTGAATAGAAAAAAATAGTTCTCAAAGGAGGAAAAATGCACCAAGAAAATAATTAAGTTTTTCATCATTTGAAAATAAAAATTAAAAAGTAGCGTACATTTATTTACATATCATCACTTGTACAGTTCTACTGTATAAATATATAGTCCCACGGACTCGTTCCAATTTTGCCTCTCTTTCTACTGTTCAAATCCCTTGTGCAGCAATCCATTGATTTGAGACTCTTCTAATCCCTTTAATTAGCTTGACCACCGACTCGACTCGACTCGACGTGTCCCCTACGAGTATGAACTTCTCTCTGGCTGTAAACTTCTTGTTAAGAACACAAAGAGGAATTAGTATGAGAATTAAGTACAAGTCATTTTATAGATTGGACTATAAACGATGAAAAAGAAGTTAACATCTTGTATAGTAGTTAAGATGGTGTTAATACCTTGCAACTTCAGCTCTCCGTTTAGCCTGCTCGGCCATTTCAGATAATTCTCTGTAGTTCTTGTCATTGAAGAGTGCAGAGTTGTCTTTCGTCTGGAGCCCGTGTAGTGTGCGTTGAGCGACCGCCCATTGTGCTTCTCTCTTACCTTTCCCGTAATCCTTTTTGGTTGTGAAGGCAATCTTAAACCAAAGATGTAAACATTTAAAACTGAATCTGGAAAAGAAAAAATAGAGCTAATAGTGCAGGAAGCCTGCTTAGTACCTTGTTTTCGATCATGGAATCCCAAGCGCTGCCAGTCAAAGCAATGCGAATGACGAACTTGAGAATGTCAAGTGGGAAGTAAGTAACAATACTAAAGATCCAGATGGCTGCAGCCCAACCCCATCCAATACCATGGATTCTTGCAAAATCCCAGTGTGCATATACAGCAATGAGTGTGGCCAACTGGAGTCAAGAGTTCAAAAGATCAGTAACTAAAGCAATTTATATGTTTTTCAGTCACTTAGTTTGCTACTAAAACTTACAAATTGGGCTATTAGGAAAGCACCGATTAGCAAGAATCCGGGCCGTTCAACAAAAGACCAACTTTGGGACCTTGTGACAAATATGAGTGCTTGACAGATGATGCTTACTTGAAGGTAGAGAGCAGCTGTAAGCTCATCTACATTGCCTTTGATAGATCTCACTTTAAAAATATGCTACAAAGCGAATCATGAATTAGACCTCTTAGAACAAGTGTATTTATGCATGTCTTCTGTTGAAAGAATGAACTTACAGAGAAGAAATCTGTATCAGATGCGAGGTAGAAGAATATGGCGGTCATGAAAGCCATGTATGTTCCGAGGACAATGCCAGTGGCAAAGATTTCATTGAGTTTCCATGAGTCGGGCACTGGAGATGGTTTCACCCTGTCCTTAGAGATTGTCATGATGGTACCATCATTAAGAATGGCGATGATCAAGACCATAAAAGGTGAGAAGTCGAACTTCCAGATGAGGGCAACGAGCATAAATCCCATGACAATACGAATTGTGATGCAAACAGCATAGATGGTATAATTCTTCATCCTTTGGAAGATGGCTCTACTTGTCAGCACTGCGCTGATAATCACGCTAAGCCCTGGCTCAGTCAAAACAATGTCTGATGCACCTCTAGCGGCATCAGTTGCATCTGCCACAGCAATGCCAATATCTGCTTTCTTCAGTGCTGGTGCATCATTTACACCGTCTCCTGTCATACCACAGATATGCTTCCTTTCTTGCAATTTCTTCACAATCTCGTATTTGTGCTCTACACAGGCACCACTTTTCTGTTAGTTGCAAAAAAAGAAAACCAAAAGATATAAAAAAAAAAAAAAAAATTGGAAACTGACCAGGGAAGACACCAGCAAAGCCATCAGCCTGTTCAATGAGCTCATCAACGGGAATTGAAGCAATAGACTCATCATTGCTTTGGCCAAGAAGGGAAGACGATGGATACATGTTTGTGCCCATGCCAAGCCTACGGCCAGTCTCTTTGCCAATGGCAAGCTGATCACCAGTGATCATTTTGACATTAACCCCAAGGTCAAGAGCTTTCCGAATGGTCTCTGCACTATCATGCCTTGGAGGGTCGAAAAGTGGCAACAAGCCTACAAACTCCCAGGGTCCACCAGCACTCTCTTGAGTTTTCTCAGGAATAGTCTGTAAAGATAAATTATTGACGTTCGTAGTATACAAGTCTTTGAAATTAGCTTTTTGACATGATAATGGTCGACTAGGTTACCTGACGTGCCACACCAAGAGAACGAAGACCACGGTTGGCAAAATTGTCGATGATGTCATGGGCCTTCTTCCTTGAATCACCTTTGAGCTTGCATAGATCAATGATCTGTCAATCGACCCAAAAAAAAGAAAAAAAAAAAAAAAGATGAGCTATTGGTGTTAGAATTTCTAAAACATTGTACTATTACTTCATGATTACTTGCTCTGGAGCACCCTTGCTGCTTCTGTGCCAGTCCCCATTCGAGTCAATGTAGGTTATTGCAGTGCGCTTCTCAACTGGATTGAAGGGAAAGAAGTGTATCTCTTTGATTCCAGCTCTCGCCTACAAATTTCATGAACATAATCAACACAATATGCGAGCACGAATAGTGTAGTTAACTGCAAGCGGTAATATCTTATTACCTCTTTAGGATCACTCAACATATTAACAATTGAAGTATCAATGGCATCCTGGTTTTCGACCCTGGAGGCCTGAGCAGCACACAAGACAACGGTGTCTCTATCCATATTCTTTGGGAAAACCTCGATCAATTCCTTGTCAACTGTGAGCTTGTTGAGAGTAAGAGTCCCTGTCTTGTCACTGCAAAGGACGTCCATGCCTGCCATTTCTTCAATGGCAGTCATCCTTTTTGTAATAGCACCTTGTTGGGATAATGTATGGGATCCAATAGCCATTGTCACAGATAGAACTGTTGGCATGGCAATTGGGATTCCTCCGATGAGCAGCACAAGCAGATTGTCAATTCCTTGCCTGTACGCCCTCTCTTGGATCGGGTACATAACTACAATCTCGATCACCATACCCACAGCAATTGAGCAAATGCAGAAATTTCCAATAGCAGTTAAAACCTGTAGGCAGCAGACTCGTCAAGAAACTATACTTTTTGGGTAAATTTGGCAGATCGGAAGAGCGTCGTGTCTTGCTTTCCTACTAACAGACTAGTAGGTTATTCTGCCAACCAATTGACATGGATCAATAGTAAAAGGCCATGTGGCAATGAGAGGGATAGTTTAGTTATTTTTAATTGGTCCATGCAATGGGTTGGTAAGTGATCTTTTTTTTTTATATATACAAATACTTTGTTCGATGTAGGAAAAGTTATACCTTTTGGAAGTGACCGACGTTGTTGGTGCTGTCAACAAGATGAGCAGCCTTACCGAAGAAAGTATGGACACCAGTGGCAATGACAACTGCCTCGATTTCACCTTGCTTGCAGGTGGAACCAGAGTAGACTGCATCACCCGGATTCCTCGTCACAGGGAGAGACTCACCAGTGAGGGCAGACTGATCGATTTTGAGAGGATCACCCTCTAGAAGACGAGCATCAGCGGGGATAATATCCCCCAACTTGACACTAATCAAATCCCCTGGTACCAAGATTGCAGAGATCTTCCTCTGCCCATTTGCCATCCCTCAAAACCTTGGTTTTTGGAGCCAGACCGGCCATGAGAGCAGCAGCGGCATTCCCTGCATTGTTTTCTTCAATGAAACTGATAGTCGAGTTGATAATCAGTAGCACTACAATGCCAACAAAGTCTTGCCAATCTGGTGGCTTCCCCTACATTTTTACAATCAATATTCTCTATTAGTAAAGCTTGAGTTTGACCTTTCCTTTCATAGACGAGCGACTAAATCGAAAAGCTTAAACTGTTAAAAGAAATTAATATACATACGCCTCCGTTGGCTAAAACAATGGCCATAATAGCAGCACACTCCATAACCCAAGAGAGAGGATTCCACATAAAGCCCAAGAACTTGAAGAATTTGCTCTCATTTTTCTCCTCAAGCATGTTGGGGCCAAAAACTTGGAGCCTTTTTGCTCCTTCATCCGATGTCAGCCCCTCTCTCGAGCATTTGAGCGTCGTAAATACTTCCTCAAGAGGGATATTCTCCTGCACAAATTCATCAACAATCCATCAAGAAAATACGTACTAAAATCTTTGCATGAAAGTGTGTAGGCATAATGAATCGTGCCGGAAAAGAAGAAACTTACGAGATCAATTTGCTCATTCTTGATCTCTTCCAAGGAAATGTCTGACGCCATGATGAATTACTGGTAAAAGAAAGATAAGGGTAGTGGAAGTTCAATAAAGAATAAGGAAGAAAGATGGAGAGGCATCCACTCTCTATCCCTCCCCCGACTGCCTCACTATCTCTCTCTCTCCCTCTCTCTTGGTAGAATGAAGAGATTCTTATAGCATTCTTACACCTTCGATAATGGTGGAATATCATACATTCTAGCCATAATAATAGGTGCCTTTTGTGGTTTATGTTAAAAAGAAACTTGTTTAAAATAGCTGGATACTTAGAGCATCTCCAATGCAATATAGCCCATTGGAGCTTATTTGGCAAGAAAATAGACATTGTATTAAATGATGCAATTCAAATAGGCCTTCAAAAATCAAAATGCTTTCCAATGCAATAAAATTTTGAAAATCACAATGGAGGGAGGTGGAGAGAGAAATGGAAAGAGAAATATGAGAAAGAATAATATAAAAATGTGTGGAATACGTCTTTTGGGTAGTCTACTTGTAGAACTTTATGTGAACCCTGTCCAATTCCATGTCATTTAGACCATGTCCACATCATCAGCCTTGGTAAGCAATTTTTTGTACAAACATTGCACTTGCTTTCTTGGCTTTTTCTCATTGGTCATGTTTTATATTACACCACAGCATTAGAGATGCTCTTAGAGTAACATAAAATAACTTTTGAGACCCATGAAACTAAGAGCATCTTTAATGAGAAGGTGTGGTGTAGAGGTGACGTGGAAGAAAGAGATAGAGAAAAGATAATTATTTTAATTAAATAGGAATAGAAAGAGGAGTAGAGAAAAAAGCGTGAAAAGTGAAAAAGGTGAGAGTGATGGAGATGAGTTAAAAAAAATAATGATAAAATAGTAATAAAGAAGGTAAAGGTGAAAGTGTGTTTGTGGACCTTGCACGGGACACGAGGAAAGAAAAGTGAGGAAAAATGATATAAAATAGATAAAAGTGATTAAAAGAAAATAAAAATAAATAAAATTATAGGACCCACATGATTTTTTTTCTTTCGCTTTCTCTCCTCAAATAGACCTAGTCCATGAAACAAAGCATTAGAGATGCTCCTACCTTGGGGTTATAGTTGATGTCAATTCAACATTTATGAAACTTATAATGGTAAGAATCAACACCTGAAAATCGTAAATTAAATTGTAAATCGAATAGACGAATTGTAAAAAGTACCTATTAGTTATTACTTACAAACAAGAATGTAGAGATTCTCTTTATATAGGCGGTAAGAACTTTCATGACATATTCTAACAAGCAATCTTTTTGTTTTTTTTTTTGTTTTTTTTAATAAAAGGATTCCAACAAGCAATCTTGAGTAGGGGTTGGAGAATAATCATTTTATTATTATTATTTTAAGTGCAAGAGAATTAAAAGAAAAAATCTATCTTTGGACAATGACAAAATAAGAGCATAGTGTAGATTGATCAATCAATGACACTAACGGAAATTATACATCATATTAGTTCATATGCATTTGGAGAGCTCTATTAGGCGCTTCTATACAATTATATTTCTATTTTAGAAGTAGAAATAAAATAAATAGTAACTGTTCACATAACATATGTGAACTTATCAAAATATTTACATATGTTTCGATAAATTTCTTCAATTGGGCACAGTGCTCACATTAAAAGTGAGCACTTCAAATGAACTCACATGTGGATTCATAATTTTATATATGGGTTCAATTAGTGAGCTGCTGACATTAGATTGACTTATTTTCATTTTGAAATAAAAATTAAAATATCATTTTTCTGAATCGAAAATTAATAATAACTAGGTTTGAGGAAGACGTGTTGGTTGTGCAAGAAAAATACTGAAGACTTTATATAGAGAGACGGACGAATGAATGGGAATACATTCATTTTTCTGTTCGTAAAAGAAAATTTCTCAAAATTACAATTCATAAACCCCAGTAGATTGGGAGGGAGTCCGGCCATAGGAAAATAAATTTGACTGCACGGGGTTGGAAGCCTCCAATCTCATCGTCATCTTTAATTTCTCATCTCCACTCCACTAGTCCAAGTCCAAACAAAATAATATGGGGAGGGAAAAGGACAGAAATGAGGGCAAATATCTGGGGCTAGATCCTCAATTATGAGGAGAAAAAAATGGAAATTGCTGCAGGAAAGAATCACCTTTTAGCATACATTTTCTGTTTTTGTTCAATTAGATTTTTGGGGTTGATGACTTGGCTTAATTCACTCCCTTCTTTCCGAGGAATATTTCTCTGCTGCTTCGTCTATTAGTTGATGCCTCAGCTTTGTGTTAATTTTGCTTACAAAATTCATTAAGATTTTCGTTCTTAAATGGCAAAGAAGTACATGTTCAGTTTTGTGTTCCCAATCAGTGTTCCAGTAATGTCGTGATTTGTTTACCCCAACTTTCATTTTAGTTCAGTCCCACAAAATTCATTTATATTCTCCCATGTCAAGCATCATGTCAGACTATAGATGCAGAAAGGTGCCACATACTAGTGCAACTTGTATGGCAGTAAAATAAGCACATATGTCTATAATATAGGTTTCAAGCTTTCCTTCAGGTGGCACCTCTAGATTGTGATTTCCAGAGTGTATTTATCTTCAAATGTAATTACAGCATTATCCCTTTCCACTGAATAGATATACCTGATCTCATATAGTACAATACGAGACAGCGAAATGTAATGGGATTGATGGATGACTGCCAACATCCAGAAGTGCAGAGCAGATATGAAATTCTTGAACAGTGCAAAGGAGAATGCGTCAAATTAAGCTTTAACTGCCAGAAACTATCAAACACCTGGGGATTGATTTCTCCTGAAACCTGAATCATTATCGGGGAGTTAGTTGGGAAGTTGTTTCCATATTGGCAGAACAAACTTCTGCATGTGGACTACAATATTCTTGTTCTTCTTTATTAGTTGCAATTGCAAAAGCAGGCCTGCTTGGAGTTGGCACAATTTCAGTCTCATTTTTTAGCATTGATGAGACCTCCAACATGGAAGGCCTATCTTCCCACCTTTCTTGGACACATAACAAAGCCACTTGCATGCATCTCTTCAGTTTGCACGTTGTTGAAGTATCATCAAGTGATGGATCCATGAATTCATCGCTATTGTCGTTTCTCCAAAGTTCATATGCCTGTGAAGATCAGTCATTTTGTTAGCTTTGCAATGCTAATTTAAAGCAGCAGCCTTAAGAAGGATCTGTCGGTTACTCACATGTTCTAGAATCGTTTGATTCTTATGCACACCATATAGATCCGATATCTTCTTGCCACTAACGATTTGTAGTAGTAGCACCCCAAAACTATATACGTCGTACTTTCTGGAGTACATACCTCGTTTTACGTATTCTGGAGGAACATAACCACTGAATAGGAATGGAGAAAAAATTTAGCATATAAAAACTTTACTATATTTTAGTGGGAGCTTAGAATTGGTTGGCTTACTAAGTGCCAACAATCTTCCGTGTATTTGCTTCATTTTCATCTTTCTGAAAAACTCTAGCTATGCCAAAATCTGATATTTTAGGCTTCATGTAACTGTCCAGTAAAATATTGCTAGCCTTCAGGTCTCTATGAACCACAGTGAATATTGAATACTCCTGGAGATATAGAAGCCCTTGACAGATCCCCTCGATAATTTGAACCCGTTTCTCCCAATCTAACCACCACCGCTTCACTGGATCTGCATCAAGTGGAGTTGAATGATTAATTATTTCTTATGCTCATGAGATAGCCTAAAGTGGGACTTCTTTGATGCAAAGCTACAACTCATACAAATCACTAATTTCTGGAAATCAAATTTGTTTCTGTTGGGTAATAGATGTAAAGCACCTCTTCGAGGATGTCAGAAGTGATGATAAGTTGCTATCTTAGAAACAAGACAGGAATTTTTAGACTATGAATTCTGTTATATCCCCTGGTCGGTTTGGATAAAATTTAGGAAGAAACTATGTTGTGTCAGGATGTTTCTCAATTATCAGATATGATCTGTTCAAAATGGTCTGTTCAAAATGGTCTGTTCTTTTCAGAAGATATTTAAAACATTTTCCATTTTTTATAGGAGTCAAGATTTGATAAAACAGAATGCTTTTCTCCTGCTAAGCCATCCCCCCAGAAAGCACAGTAGGAAGCATAATTGGTTACAGACCACAGAGATACGTGTCCAAACTCTTATTTGGCATGTACTCATATAGCAGCATCTTTTCTTCTCCTTCCGTGCAAAATCCCAGAAGCTTCACTAAGTTGACATGTTGTAATCTTTTCGCAAGTGCAACCTCATTTTTGAATTCCTCCGCCCCTTGTATTGAACTCTCCGAAAGTCTTTTTACTGCTACCTCTTGTCCGTCTGGCAATGTACCCTAGTCAAACCACTGCTTCATTACTCTATTGAAAATGATGAAGCGTTACAGTTTTGAATGAACTTTGTTATAATTGACTCACATTTCATTAGTTTAATTCAAAATTTTCTTGCTTCTTTCTTGTTATGTATCTCCACTTTCCTATCATCTTTTGCCAATTTTCCCCATCTTCTACATTTTGTGGGCTTGACTATCTAAAATCAATCAGCAACCTCAAATTTGCCATGCATTTACGAGTTTCCATTGCTTTAGAGTATAAACCCATAGATATATGGCTATTACCTTATATACAGGTCCATATCCACCTTGACCAAGCTTGTTTTCACCGGAGAAGTTATCTATAGCCGCTTTTATTTGATCGAAAGAGAAAGCCTGCAAATTGGGATGCACCAATAATTGTCCTGATCCTGAAGCTGTTTTTCCTCTGGCTGTATGACATTAAAGAGAGAACACGGAATTTAAATCTCTTAGTTTCGCTGTAAATAGAACAATGATAAAAACTTGGATGCTACCTTTTGACATGATTATTTTCCTTCTCCGGCAAAATATTGCTGTTCCAAATAGGAGAGTAGATACAAAAACTGTTGGCAGTACTATCACCAACAATAACCTTTTACAATCTGGAGAAGCACGTTTTGAGTAAAATGAGTTCTCAAAATTAACTTTGAAGTCATTTTGACTCATGCAAGGAACTCGAGATTTTTGTTTCGATGCCACTTTCGTATTACTGGATCTTTTGCATACGTTGGCAATTGAATGGTGGATTCTACCTTTTTGCATATACAATGGTGACCATAAGTAGTTTCTTGGTTGTCATACAGTTCAGATCTAGTTGAGATTAATGTCTGTTGCAGCTAGATTGAGGTTTATGACTTATATAAATTTAAGTTTCTAGTCTGAAACTTTTTTCTGCAGAGAAAAACCAAAAAGAGGCTAAAGAGGGCATGAAATTGCAGGCCATTTATTTGGCGCTTTGCTTACCTGCTGCTTTAGAAAGAGCCCAATTTGTGTCATCATTGGGAACCTGAAATATGCTGTAACCAAGAAGCCCATTCTTCTTTGCATAAGCAACTTTTATCTTGACAGCTTCTACATCATCAAAATCAATCCAGAATGATCCAATTTTTATATAGTTGGTCACGTATGTGGAGTTGAATTTTGGTTTTACCCCGTAGCTTTTACAATACCCCATGATGTATCTGTAGCTCATTGATCCATCTTGAGTTATGGCCAGGCCTCTTGCCGGTGAACCTATTGCATCGTGAGTGGGGTTCACAAGTGTCCATGCATAACCGTGGTATGGCAATCCCAGGACCAGTTTATTGGCTGGTAATCCTCTTCTGATCCATTCCCTTACTCCATAGTCTCCGTTTAAATTGCTTAATGGATCATATAATGCAGCATGTGCTCCTGTGACATTATCCTTTGATGGCAGATGGTAGTCAAATGATATGAGATGCACCCAGTCAAAATTTCTTTTTACTGAAGCTATTGGGTAAATCATGAAGTCTTGTGCTGGAGAATATCGAGCTCCCATGGTCAAGATCAGCCGTGAAGTGCTGGACTTTTTTGGTTCAGAATTTACTGCTTCTCGCCACTCGTCAAGAAAAACTCCCATATTTCTCATGTTGACAAGACTATTTGGAAGAACATGAAACAGATCAAGGCCTAGAAAACCATGCTGTCTGGCAACCTTGATAGAAGATTCAATGAAGGACCTTCTGCGAGAAGACTTGCCGACCATTTCAAAAAATTTTGAAGAATTTTTCTCTCCTGCCCTGATGGATAAAAGGGTCGTAACAGATGGATTTTTTTGCCTGACAATTTCTGTGAATGTAGACATGTAGGGTTCATCAGACGAAGATACATAAACCTCGTAGTTGGAAGAATTTATGTGTGCAAAGGCACAAGATAGATGTGTAAACAGTGCTGAATTGATGTCTGGAACTGGAAATTCACTACCTGAATACCAGTAACCGGCTTTTATCCAGGCCTGTGTGATTGGAAAGATTATGAAGAAAACAAAAAGCTTGAGGTTGATCAACATGGTAGAAGCAGCCGGGGGTAAGGCAATATGCAAGTGTTGTTCCTAACAGCAGACGGAATTTTATGTCCGCGCTGGAGTTTGATTTTGGATATTACCATGCTAGACTACATATAGAATTCTGATTACCAGCATTTTTATTGAGGGACAAACGCTCTTCCGACATTGAAAAAAATACAAAATAAAATCGATGGTTGTGGAAATATCAAGAGTGCAACCAGTCATCATTTTCCCATTATTGATTTGAAACCGGTTGTGGAAATATCTCCCATTAATGATTTGAAACCTTGTTTAACCTGTGGAAATAGCAAAGCAAGTAGAGATAGAAAGAACCACGTCTTCCAGCGCAAGAAAGAAGTAGATCGGAAGAGCGTCGTGTAGGATAACAAGTTAGCAACTATGACTGCAAGCATTATGCCAACTTCCCATGGATGGTTGAAATATCAAAAGAGCATCCATTTCTCACTTTCCTATCAATGATTTGAACCCTTGTCTAACGTGTGGAAATAGCAAGTAGGTAGAGATGGATAGAACCACGTATACCAACGCAAACAAGACCCCAGACTTTGAGCACATTTGTTTGGCTAGACATTCATATTATAATCTGTCACACGAAACGACGCTCTTCCGATCTCTTTTTTCAAAAAGTCAAAAAGTAAAAGTCAAGATGTAATTGTTTACTTTTTATAAAAATAATTAATAAAATAATACTACATAACATATTATAATCCAAACTCTAGCTTAGTTTGGCTAGACATTCATATTATAATCTGTCACACGATATTATTTTATTGATTTCACTTTTTTCAAAAAGCCAAAAAGTAAAAGTCAAGAGGCAATTATTTTCTTTTTATAAAAACAATTAATAAAATAATACTACATAACAGATTATAATTCAAACTCTAGCTTTGTGTGGGAAAAAATTCCGTTTTTTAAATTTAATTTTTTTCTCCCTCAAAAGGCACAAAGCATATGCACTTGAGGGCCCAAAAACCTCCTCTGGGGGTGATAAGGGGTCAAATTTAGATCTTTTTACCCAAACCTTCCTAACCCACAAAAATTTTCACTAGTCAATTATATATCTCGTCACGTGTTTAATACTAGTGTCAAAAGTAAACATATCATTAACTAGAAAATGCAAAAATTTGAAAAATGTAAGTGTAGAAAAAATAAAAAGGAAAATTTTCACGGCAAAGGCACGAAACAACAGAATAAATGTAATTGTACACCACATGACTGTATGGTATCGTAAGGTGCCATATATATGGCACTAGATTAATTTTACATATTAATTAGTTGACGTTGAATAGCTTGAAACGATGGAATGTTACTTCATGCAACTGTACAAGTCAAACAATGCAATATTTATACTCATTCCCCCCACCCCCCAACACATCATATAGAAATGGATTTTTTTTCCCTCACTTTTTTCCCTACACTAGAAGTGCTCTTAAAGTAGTAACAAATGAGCCTATTGTATCTTTAACTTTAATCACACAAAACTTCCGATGTTATTAAAGATCTATTAATAAGCAATAGTAACTATGACTCTGCAATGATCGCTTATTTCAAAAGTTCTTCATGACTAGACCGAACGGGGGTAGATAGAGAGTATGTTTTTAGTGGGACTCCTATTAAGCACTCACAGATATTTCTATTGAGAATTTTTTGACGATCTTACGACAAATGGGATGCTCCTTCATAGAGAAGTTGTCAATGCAATTTTTACCAACCTTTGCAATCGTAAAATGGTTACTTTTTTTAAAAAAAATAAAATAAAATTGAACTTATAAATGTATACTCCAATGTACTTAAAAATACAAGCATCACACTATATTATCTGTGTGCGCGCGCACGCGTTAGGAAGACATTTTACATGCAAAATAAAGCATAAATTTTATATTATGGAATTGAAGACTTTACCAATTCAAGAGGGAAAAAATCATCTCTTTTATTTTCTCAAGGGTTTTGAAATATTCTTTTTTCTCAATTCGTTTATGTTAATTTTAATTCTCAATTTTAATGTTAGACTTTTATATTTAATGAAAAGGTTAAATTTCACCAAAGGTTCCCGTGAATGAGATTGTAAAACATCTTCCAGTGCTATCTCATATATATGAATAAATAATATATTGTGACTATATCAAATTATGAAATAAATAAAATATTAAGGCGCGGAGACTACTTTATATATTTAGGTGAGTTTTTCTATTAGGGATGAGGCTCCAAGAAGTATTGTAATAATGTGGATGTAATAATCCATTTATTTAGGGGCCACAAGGCATCGTGTTTTCAAGCTAGTCCTTGTATTTGGCAAGAGTCTCCTTCCTCTGTAGGAAGTATATACTTATAGTTTGATTAATATTATTACTATTAATTTTTTTTTTTGGCAACCCAATTTTAATCAAATAATCAAATAGTCTTATAGTTTGATTATTAATAATAATACTTAAAAATAATACTCCTGTAAGCATTTTCCCTTTAAAAAAAATATTATGTGAGAAAGATTCTTTCTAACTATTATTAGACTGAGAATTTATGTCAAGCTCATTACTAGGTAGGAAATCTAGACCATATTCCCCGTGGAATACTCAAAATCGATTCTCATTAATTAGTTGACATTATCAAGTCCATAAAATCTAATAAGTGACGTAAATGGTTAAGCCAAGTGATCAAGTAATTCTGTTTATGCCAAGTTTATGAGTTTCTTCATTCAACATAGACCGTTTAATTTTCTACGCGCATGTTTTAGACTTTTAAGGCCACTTCTCATGGCATGTGCGGCACATGTAATATTTTTCTTTCATCGTTATAAATCTTTCTTGAGAGCAATGTACATGTAATTAAATTATATTTTTCTTAACAAATATAGATTTATTTAAAAAAAAAAGAAAAAGAAACTAGTTTAAGACTTAGGATGCATTCCCTCAGCAAATCGCTCCCGTTTATTGTCTTGCAAAAATTTACCCCCTTATTTTATAAGGTGAATTCCCCAAAATCTCGACGTAAGATGGTTTCCATTTTCCTTGATCACCACCCCACCTGCCAAACTAAGAAAAATCTACAAATACGTAACACGACACTTCGACCATAAGAAACAAAAGTTTGCTCAATCCAACAACACATATATGAACGCAGGAAATGGCATTACCTTTTGCCATCAGTCAAAACAAGTATATATGGAATACAATATTATGGTCATATATATTATAAGTTTTATCTCAAAAGATGTCGTTTAATCTTCAATTAAAAGATGATTTCTAATGAGCTAGATCGGGCTATGTGTATGAAAGAGTTTCCAACATATATATTATGATTATATTTTGATAGCCTGACTCTATATACTCAGAGCCCGATCTGACTCAATAATAACTCAATAAAAATACTCCCGATCAAAGCCTGCACAATTGCAACTGTATCATTCATCAAAAGTGATCAGAACTTTAAAAAGCAACCAAAAAGCCATAACAACACATATCTAATTAACCACGCTGCACGCATACCACTTACTCAACGTACTACCGCAATAACATACCTTTCAGATCACCTCTAAATTATAATTCCTCCATCAAATCCTACAAAATAGAATTACATTACTTGAGCATAATTTCAGGGGATTAAAAAAAGGGGGCCAATTCACAAGCATCACATTTCCCCATTTTCACATACAGAGATCTCCAAATAAATGAATATTTTTATTTGAGCAGCAGGCAGTTAATTGAGCTGTTGTGCGTGAAAATATACACTGTTGTTGTGTGTATTGAATCAAAAAGTTTCTTCCAGAATTTTTTATATATATACGCATAATATATACACGAATGTGTTCAATTTCGTCTCCGTGAAACGAAAAATACAGAGTTAAACAAGTTCTTTTTTTGGCTAAAAAGAGGGAAAGTAAATGGTTACCTAGAGAAAAATGCCGTCGAAGATTTGCAGGTTGCAGCAGGAAATAATCCCCTTTTTTCATGCGTTGCAACTTTTTGTTCAATGTGTTTTTTTTTTTTTTTTTTTTTTTGGGGGGGGGGGGGGGGGGG
>CAVNYN010290277.1:0-41933 GCA_963692815.1 Nyctanthes arbor-tristis | reverse complement strand
CCCCCCCCCCCCCCCCCCCCCCCCCCCCCCCCCCCCCCCCCCCCCCCCCCCCCCCGCTGATTGGGCGTACTTCACTGCCTTCATTTCGAGGTATATCTCTGTTTGCTCATGCTCTGCTTTGCTATCAGTTAATTCCTTCTTGCTCATGCTCTGCTTTGCTATCAGCTAATGCCTTCGGCTTTTGCTTACACCAATGATTAAGATTTTCCTTCTTCTGTTTCGGAGATTTAATGTTTCAGTCTATTCTCACTCACTGAATGTATGTTCCACAAATTTGGGAATTGGATTTTTTGTTTATACATATCTCTGATTTATGGAGGGTTTACTAAACGTTATGTTTCCTGTAGGGACTATGAGGTTGTCCTGTGAGAATTTTCTCTGACGTTTTTGTTCATCGGAAACTGAGTGTTACCAATTTCTGTACATATCTCAGCATAGCTTACGACAACCCAAAATAATAGATATATCTTGAGGGTTATTGTTTCTTCTTTTATCTATAGAACTGGTAATTTGTCTTGCAAGTGGGCTCTAATTTTGATTTGCGTAATGGTATGAGACGTTCCTCTGCATCTTTTGGCACTTCTCTCCTCTTCACAAAATTTTGCTCAGTTTTAGTAATGGTTCCACTATCAGCCCTCAAGATGAGGATAATGCATAATGATTTACTGATGTTGCCAAGAATGGGAAGGGAAAAGTTAACACTACAAATGGGAAGTTCATGATCTTAGGCAGTAGAATGAAATAAAGGATATTATTATAAGACGTGTATTACCTTGAAAGTGCTGGTCCTTTGATACTATGACCTAGACCTCCAATCAATAACTTGAAAAAATAGAGATAGATTGTAACAAATGGTAAAGAACATGGCGGTTTTGTGTTCCCAATCAGTGTTCCAGTAATGTTGTGATTTGTTTACCCCAACTTTCATTTCAGTCCAACCCCACAAAATTCATTTATATTCTCTCATTTCAAGAAACTTGCATCAGGTTAGACTATATATGCAGAAAGGTCCAACACACTAGTGCAATTTGTATGGCGCGTAAAATAACCATATATGTCTATAATATAGGTTTCAAGCATTCCTTCAGGTGGTACTTCTAGATTGTGATTTCCAGAGTGTATGTAATTACAGTCTTATCCCTTTCCACTCAATAGATCTACTTGATCTCATATAGTACAATACAAGACGGCAAAATACAAGGGGAATGATAGATGTCTGCCAACAACCAAATCTGGTGAGCAGATATAAAATTATTTGAAAAGTGCAAAGGAGAAATGCATCAAATTAAGTTTTAACAGCCAGAAAATATCAAACATCCAGGAATTGATTTCTTGAGAAACCTGAACCATTATCGGGGTAGTAGTTGGGAAGTAGTTTCCATATTGGCCGAACAAACTTTTGCATGTGGACGACAATATTCTTCTTGTTTTTCTTTAGTAGTTGCAATTGCAAAAGCACACTTGCTTGGAGTTGGCACAATCTCAGTCTCATTTTTGAGCATTGATGAGACCTCCAGCATGGAAGGCCTATCTTCCCACCTTTCTTGGACACATAGCAAAGCCACTTGCATGCATGTCTTCAGTTTGCAGGTTGTTGAAGTATCATCAAGTGACGGATCGAAAAATTCATCACTGTTGTCATTTCTCCAAAGTTCATATGCCTGAGAAGATTTGTAGTCTTTTGTTAGCTCTGCAATCCTAATTTAAAGAAGCAGCCTTGAGAAAGAACTGTCAGTTACTCACGTGTTCTAGAACCGTTTGATTCTTATGCACACCATATAGAACGGACATCTTCTTGCCACTTATGATTTGTAGGAGTAGCACGCCAAAACTATATATGTCATACTTTCTGGAGTACATACCTTGTTTTACATATTCTGGTGGAACATTGCCACTGAATAGCAATGGAGAAAAATTTTAGCATATAAAAACTTTTCCATATTTTCATAGGAGCTTAGAGTTGCTTGGCTTACTATGTGCCAACAATCTTCTGTGTACTTGCTTCATTTTCACCTGTTTGAAAAACTCTAGCTATACCAAAATCTGATATTTTAGGCTTCATGTAATTGTTCAGTAAAATATTGCTAGCCTTCAGGTCTCTGTGAACCACGGTGAACATCGAGTACTCCTGGAGATAAAGAAGCCCTTGACAGACCCCCTCGACGATTTGAACCTGTTTCTCCCAATGTAAACACCTACGCTTCACCGGATCTGCATCAAGTTGAGTCTAATGATTAATTATTTCTTATGCTCATGAAATAGCTAAAGTGGGACATTATTTGACGCAAAGCTACAACTCATACAAATCACTAATTTCTGAAGGTCAAGTTTGTTTCTGTTTTGTAACTGATAGTAAAGCTCTTCTCTTCAAGGATGTCAGAATTGATGATAAGTTGCTATGTTAGGAAAATGACGGGAAGCTTGTTGAATTTCTAGACTATGAATTCTATTACATCCTTGGTCGGTTTGGATATGTAAATTTGGGAAGCAACTCTTTTGTGTCAGGATGTTCCTCATTAACTAGGTATAATCTGTGCAAGATTCAAAATATATTTAAAATGATTTTTATTTATTTATTTTTAGATTTGATAAAACAGAATGCATTTGTCCTGCTAAGCCATCTAGTCAGCGAGCACAGTAGGAAGCATAATTGGTTACCGAATAGATACATATCCAAGCTCTTATTTGGCATGTACTCGTATACCAGCATCTTTTCTTCCCCTTCTGTGCAAAATCCCAGAATCTTCACTAAGTTGACATGCTGTAGTCTTGTTGCAAGCACAACCTCATTTTTGAATTCCTCTATCCCTTGCATTGAACTTTTTGAAAGTCTTTTTACTGCTACCTCTTGTCCATCTTGCAACTTACCCTAGTCAAAGCACTGCATAATTAGTTCACTGAAAACGATGGCGCATTACAGCTTTTTGAACGAACTTTGTTATAATCTACTGAGATTTCATTAGATTAATTCAAAAAAATTTCTTGCTTTCTTTCATATTATGTATCTCCAGCCTTTTCACTTTTGCCAATTTTCCCCATCTTCTACATTTTGTGGGCTTGAATATCTAAAATCAATCAGCAACCTCAAATTTGCCATGCATTTACGAGTTTCCATTGCTTTAGAGTATAAACCCATAGATATATGGCTAGTACCTTATATACAGGTCCATATCCGCCTTGACCAAGCTTGTTTTCACCGGAGAAGTTATCTATGGCCGCTTTTATTTGGTCGAAAGAGAAAGCCTGCAAATTGGGATGCACTAATAATTGTCCTGATACTGAAGCTGTTTTTCCTCTGGCTGCATGACATTAAAGAGAGAAGACAAAAGTTAAATTTCTTAGTTTCGTTGAAAGTAGGACAATGGTAAACACGTTGGATGCTACCTTTTAAAATGATTATTTTCTTTCTCCGGCAAAATATTGCTGTTCCAAATAGGAGAATAGATACAAAAACTGTAGGCAATACTGTCGCCAACAATAACCTTTTACTTTTTTTATCTTCATCATCTCCTTCACCTGTGAATGAAGTCATCAGAATTTACAATCCATCTAGAAGCATGTTTTGAGAAAACTTTAAAATTTTACTTGTAACTTTGCTTGTTATAAAATGAGTTCTCAAAATCAACTTTGAAGTAATCTTGACGCATGCAAGGAACTCAAGATTTTTGTTTTGATGCTTCACTTTTGTATTACTGGGATCTTCTACATATGTTAGCATTTGAATGATGGATTCTACTTTTAATTGTATACAATGGTGACCATAAGTAGTTTCTTGGTTGATACAGTTCAGATCTATTTGAAATTATTGTCTTATGTCAGCTCGATTGAGGTTTATCACTTGAATTTTCATTTAAGTTTCTAGGCTGAAACTTTTCCTGTCCTGCAGAGAAAAACCAAAACAAGGCCAAAGACGGCATGAAAATTCAGGCCATTCAGTTGGTGCATTGCTTACCTGCTGCTATAGAAAGACTCCAATTTATGTCATCGTTGGGAACCTGAAGTACGCTGTAACCAAGAAGCCCATTCTTCCTTGCGTAAGAAACTTTTGTCTTGACAGCTTCTACATCATCATAATTAATCCACAATGATCCAATTTTTATATGGTTGGTCACCTATGTGGAGTTGAACGTTGGTTTTACTCCTTAGCTTTTACAGTACCACATGATGTATCTGTACTCATTGATCCGTCTTCACCAAAGGCCGGGCCTTGTCCTGTTGAGGCCGGGCCTCGTGCTGGTGAACCTATTGCATCGTGATTGGGGTTTACTAATGTCCATGCATAACCATGGTATGGCAATCCCAGGACCAGTTTATTGGCTGGTAATCCTCTTCTGATCCATTCCCTTATTCCATAGTCTGTGTTTAGATTGCTTAATGGATCATATAATGCAGCATGAAATCCTGTGACATTATCCTCTGATGGCAGATAATAGTCAAATGATATGAGATGGACCCAGTCAAAATTTCTTTTGATTGAATCTATTGGGTAAATCATGGAGTCTTGTGCTGGAGAATATCGAGCTCCCATGGTCAAGATCAGCGGTGAGGTACTCGAGTTTCTTGGTTCAGAATCGACCGCTTCTCGCCACTCGTCAAGAAAACTTCCCATATTGCTCATATTGATAGGTGTGTTTGGAAGGACACCAAACAGATCAAGGCCTAGAAATCCATACTGTCTGGCAACCTTGATAGAAGATTCAATGAAGGACCTTCTGCGAGAAGACTCGCTGACCATTTCAAAAATTTTTGAAGAATCTGCCTTTGCTCCCCGGATGGACAAAAGGGTTACAACTGATGGATTTCTTCTGCTGACAGTTTCTGTGAATTTCGACGTGTATGTTTCGCCAGATCAGGTTACAGAGAGCTCGTACTTGGAAGTATTTATGTATGCAGAGGCACAAAAAAGATGTGTAAACAGTGCTGAATTGATGTCAGAAACTGGAAACCCGCTAACAGAAAACCAGTAACCGGCTTTAATCCAAGCCTGTGCAATTGAAAAGATAACGAAGGAAGCAAAAAGCATGAGCTTGATTCTCGACATGACTGAGGCAACCGGGGTAAGCAAAATGCTCAAGCTCGTAGTTGGAAGTATTTATTTCTTACAGGCTAACAGCATACCAGTCTGGCTATAGAAATAGATTAGGCTCTGAATTTAAAGCCGACCACTAATTACAGGGGTCACGTCACCTGACACTTAGTGGTTGGGCTTTGAACTATTTCTATAGAAAATCTAAACAGCAGACGGTTGTTTATGTCCGCTGGCACCTTTGAGTTTGACTCTGGATTTTAGTAATTTCCAAGCTAGAGTACATGTGCTGTCGTGAATGCTAGGTGGTTGTCCCTCCCACCTGTAAAAACACGACACATCAACCCGCTTTTACAAGTAAACAATTTTCATCAACATCACCTGTTCCATCGTCAACACATTGGCATTTGTACTGTGTGTCTCCACCGTAAGTACCGAATACAAGTTGTGGCCAATGGGGTCATAACTCGTACTTTAACTCTGCCAATCACTTTTCAGAAGACAATTTCCACTCCCTTTTCATCAAAATTCCATCTGCATTTAACCAATTTCGTATCAATTTACTGGATTAATATGAAATTTAGCTTTTAGATCTATGCAATAGAAAACAATCACCATTTTGAAAAAACACCAAGTACAGTAAAATATCTGCCGATGGGTGGCTGATGTGGAGGTGGAGATGGCGGCGGCTAAGGTGTAGGTGGAAGAGGTGGCGGCGGGGGGCTTTGTCGACGTCCTGCAAGGTGGGGGTGATTTATTTCTTAAGGTTGTATTAGGGATTGTTTGGGTTAATGAAATGAAAATTTTGTGAGGTGTGAAAGTGAAATGAATTGTTATGTTTTTTCCTGGTGAAGGAAAAAAATTATGACTACATCAAATTTAACCAATTAAAAACCCACAAATGGATTTTGGACTTAAATTAAATAATAATTTCATAATCAATTAAAGATCCACACATGTGAATTCAAATGTGAATTCTTAAGAGCATCTTCAATGTGATGGTGGATTGTGGTTGTGATGTGGAGGAGAGAGAATGACAGAAGATGATTATTTTAAGTAAATAGAAATGGAAAGCCGTGTAAAGAAAAATGGCAGAAAAAATGAAAAATATGAGAGAGAGATTGAGATAAATTTAAAAATAATGATAAAATATTAGTGAATTAGGTGAAGGAGGAGGTCTACTTGTGGACCTTACACTGGACTCGAGGGAGAAAAATGAGGAAAAATTGTGTAAATAAGAGAAATTTGATTAAAAGAAAATGAAAATAGATAAAATTATGAGATTCACGATTTTATTTTGTGTCTTTCTCTTACCATAAATGGACTAGGTTCATTTGTTTAGCATTAGAGATGCTCCAATTGATTAGAAAAACTAATTTTGATCTTTCAAAAAAGAAAAAAAAAAGAAATACTAGTTTTGAATTACTAAAAAAGTGTTTGGCAACGTGATAAGATTATAATCTAGATTATAATATACGGTATTATTTCATTGGTTTCACTTTTTTTAAAAAGTTAAAAAATAAAAGTCAAGTCATAATTATTTATTTTTTATAAAAATAACTAATAA
Organism: Nyctanthes arbor-tristis; assembly: GCA_963692815.1. Lineage (NCBI taxonomy): Eukaryota > Viridiplantae > Streptophyta > Magnoliopsida > Lamiales > Oleaceae > Nyctanthes > Nyctanthes arbor-tristis. Next base: position 35,340 of record CAVNYN010290277.1, on the reverse strand, counting down.
AATAATGTCACATTACAGATTATAATCTTGTCAAGATGATTTTTTTTCCATGAACTAGTGATCGAGAGACGAGAGTTCACGCGGTATTACGGGACAGCAAATTTTGACTGATTACTGGACTTTTAACAACTTTCATGCGGCCATAAGACCAACTACCAATGGATGGTTGTGGAGATTCCAACAGTGCATCCGTTTATCAATTTCCTATTAGTGATTTGAAACCTAGTGCAACGTGTACAAACAACAAATAATCAGGTAGAGATTGAAAGACCCTCAAAGAGTAACAAAAGGGCGATTCTCTTGAGGGAAATTTCTAAGGAATTTATGACTGGGCTTGTTACAGAGTCTAAGAATTAATGAAATGTTGATATACAGTGTGTATTAGATGAGGTGTTAGTGTGTGATTGGAGACTGAGTTTCGTAAAGAACCCATACTGGGTTCCATAGCCGGATTGCTCTCTTGAGTCTTGCCACATATGGTCCGAGCATTTCTAATGTATGGTAGTTATATGGTGATATGATTGTTGAACAAAATATACACTGAGAAACTATCCTAAATGAGCAACTATCCTAACTCATACACTCACAAAGAGTGAGAAAGACCAATTAAAACTACACCACTAAAGTGTATCACTATTTCCCTCAATTCAAATGTTGGCACCTCTCAAATACACAAGAATTGTCTTGTAACTTATATAGAGCTAAACAACAAATCACATGGGTCAAACAAATCACATGGGCCAAAGAGTAACAAGGTCCACAAAGGCCTAATACTTCAATTTGGACCCCCAAACACAAATAGGTGTTGCTTCCAATTTTAGGCTTTTTCTCATAATAGTTGATAACACTTTAATCCTCGACAACGGCTTACAAAGGTGAGTTTGATCATCATCGCATCGAAATTATTGGGCATCAAAATCCTATCAATCCTCCACATGATACCTAATAATTCTGCAAGCACCAAAGACACAAAGTCAAAAAACTTGCCACACACAAGGTATCCAGGATCAAACTAGAAATTAAAGACCTTACCATTTCCACCAACAAAGCATCGACACCTGCTAACAATACTATCAAAAAGGGTTAAGGTCAAGCCCAAGTATCAATATATAGACAGTGAGCTAATCTATGTATACATAAGTAGGATGTAAGCATCTTTAGTCAAACAGCATATGTTCACTAAAAATAATGCGACACACACAAAAAGTTCGCACCAATGTACACAAAGTAAATGTAAATGTAACACAAAGTATACATTTTTCAAGTAAGTCAATCAGGAGTAGAAAATAACACACAGTTATTAGTGACAACACATGGTATGATGAGAACACAAAGGTGTATAAATTCACAGAGATCCAACAAACACGTTTTCATAAAGAAAACACACCATGCCTAACACAAAGTAAACCGCCACCCAAACGCAACAAATGTAAATATGACAACATGGAAATGATATATCTTCTACCCTTCCCATTGCGTGTAGCTCGACTCAATAGAACAAAACTTTTATCTCATCATCACCTCACTCACTCGATTGCTCACACTCTACACATCTAGCTGGCACATCAACTAAAGATCTTGGTTCGGGATGTACCTCTATCACTACATCATCTCTCTCTCACTAGATGGACAATAGGCCTCCACCAGGGACGGAGCCCATTAAGGCTAAGTGCGGTCCATAGACCACACTCAGCTCCCAAGTGGTCCACTTAAACTTGGGCCAGACCGCACTGGCCCGAGTAAAAAAAATTTTGTAATCAGGCCGGCCAAAAAAGGGGGGGTTTCTCGCCCAATAAAGGAATTAAACAAACTAAGATTCTTTAAGCCCAAAACAAATATAATATCTCCATTAATCCCCCAACCCAAATGCCCAACACAGTAGAGAAATTGAGGAGAAACATACGTTCTATTATGCTGCTACTGCCATTCGGTCTTGGCTTCTGCTTCTCGGCTCTTCCACTTCGACTTCGAGCTTGAGTGTTCGAAAACTTCATTCCAGCGACTTGAAGGGTGGCAACTAGTTGAAAGTAAATTTCTATTTCACTTGAAATTGTGTACTTATGTGTTTTATTATTTTAGGGTTTATTAAAGATTCTTTATTTATAATGAAATTTGGGGCTTTTGATTGAATTAAATTAATTTGATATTTTATTTACTCCCTAAATTGTGTATTTGTGTTGTCTATCTTTTGTTGGTAGTTGCTATTAGAAGTCTTGTAGATAATTTCATATTCAACAATGTATTTGCTCTAGACTTAGCAATTTAGGAATTGGGAAGTTGTTAAGTTAGTAATATACAATTTGGAACAGGGGCTTTTTTACTTTATTTGAGTTTGTTTGAAATAATTTTAATTACTTATTACATATTGTTCATAGTTTAGGGTATGGAGAGATTCTTTAAAAAGAATGAATGATAGCTTTCTTGTTTATGTAGAGAAAGATATATTTTTTAAGATTGATAATGAACTCATTGTAAAACATTTTCAGGGTATGAAAACCTGTAAAGAACAATTGTAAGGTACCTCGCGTGAATTTGTATTTATTAATGAATTATTTTACATTTTTTCACTTTGAAAATTTTAGACCGCACTCAACTAAATTCATGGCTCGGTCCCTGGCCTCCACCTAATCTAAGATGACTGGAGCTCACTTAGAACTCCACCCTAGTTCACCCATAGCTCTCCACATGCGTTCACTGAGAACTCTCTACGAGTTAACTCAGAACTCCCCACCTGGCCAAGACTTTCTCTTATATAGAAGAATTCACTACATCCCCACATACATGTCACCAATGCTCTTTTACCCATCTCTAGCATCTCATATCAACCTTACCAGTCAGACCACTCTCTACTACTCTACCTTATCAAATACATCATCTACCTACATGCATAATGATCACACACAACATTCATGTAAAAGTTCAAACTAAAATTAAACAAATACAACAATACAAGCAATCACTCATGTAAAACAAAAGATGCAAAAAATAAAGTTACACAGAAAGAGTAGACATCAATATGCCCTACTCGGGTCATAACCCAATAAGGACACCGCATTGCACTCATATCTAATCTTCCTCTTCTGTTTACCTTTCTCTCTAGGGTCTCTCAAGAAATGCCCAATCTTCTTGCATCTATAACATCTCTTATTCTTCGCTCTTGACTTACCTCGACTTCTATCTTTCCTTTTACCATCATCATCGTCAAACTGATCACTGTCATATTCAGAGTCATAACTGCCATCTTCAGACTCATCGCTATCATGGCTCCATCAACTCATTCCACGTCCACTTCTCATCGTGTGAACTTCACCACTACATCTCTCATTTTTTTCAGCCCTCAACTCCAACTCTTTACTCCTCAAACAGTCAATAACAATATCGGTGGTCAAAGTGTCACTCTCATACTTGATAGCATTTTTCACATCTTGGTAAGTATCGGGAATAGCATTCAACAAAATAATTGCTTTGTACTCAGGCACTTTTTCATCCCAATTCAAGATGTCTAGCACCAATTTATTGAAAACATTGAAATTGTCATCTAAATCCTTAATTGAGTCAATCTTGAACCTGAAAAAACTCTCTAGTAAATAAAGCTTATTTGGAGTTGATTTGGACACATAAAGATCCTCCAACTTCTTCTAAAGAGCTTTTGTAGTCATGTTTGCCAATCTTTCTCAAAACAGCATCAGATATGTGTAAAATAATAGAACTATAAGCCAATTCATCCATTCATCCTTTTCACCTTTTGTCAATTTTGGGGGAAAATTTCCATCAACGCATTTTGAAACATTTTGTTGTATAGGAAGCCCATTCATCTTTTGTTGCCAAATTGAAAAATCACACTTCCCATCAAAGACCCCAACACAGAGCGTAATGCTCTTCCGATCTCACCAAACAAGCACAAAACATGCAAGAATAACAATCACACAAGTGACCACAAGTAAAGTACTATAGTCCGGGTCAAAAACAATCACAACTACACCACACAAAGTAGTTAAGCAACAAAAGCCACCACAAAAAGTATGTTTCTCACCAACAAAACTCACACAAATAGTAAGTTTATCACAAATAATCCCACAAACACTTTTAACAAACTCTAATGAACATGGATTAATGACAAATTAGCCCCAAAACAATTCACACAAGGTAAACAAAAATTCAAGAATACAATACCGAGGGGACCAGTCAATATGGTCTATAAAACACGAGATTAAGCTCTGGAAATTTCAAATTTTGGGTTCGGTTTTCTTGTTGGAAAAACGCGCAGCTGCCTTCAAACTTGACTCATGCTTGGTGGAGACAGAAGGTAGTTCCCTGAGCGTCGCTTACACACGCCGTGGTCCAACATTTTCTCACGCGCCCACCGATCAGAAGCGTCTCACCGCCAAGAGTCGAGCGGTAGTCTGGTTTGTTGCTAACTTCTTCTGGATCAGTCGAAAAATGGACAAACAGATTCAGCTTTTTAGGTGTCTTCGAATTTCCTAGATCGGAAGAGCGTCGTGAGTTTTCCTTGCTCCAAGCTTCAAATTTCTGGTGATTTCCAGCCCAAGGATGTTGTTTCCACGCTCTGATACCAATTGTTGAACAAAATACATACGAAGAAATACAAGATGGATAGTAAACAAATTACATACAATGCTCAAGCTCAAACTCTACCACAAGGAAGCACTAAATGAGCAACTATTCTAGCACATATACTCACAAAGAGTAGGAGAGACCAACTAAAGCGACACCACTAAGGTATATCACTATTTCCCTTAATTCAAATGTTGGCACCTCTCAAATCCATAAGAATTGTCTTGTGGCTTATATAGAGCTAAACAACAAATCACATAGGCTAAAGAAATCTCATGGGCCAAAGAGTAACAAGGCCCACAAAGGCCTAATACTTCAATTTGGACCCGAGACACAAATGGGTGTTGCTCCTAATTTTAGACTTCTTCTTGTAGTGGTCGATAACACTTCAATTATCAGCAATGACCTATGAAAGTGAGTTTGATCATCATCGCCTAGGAATTATTGGGTATCAAAATCATAACAATGATAATTGACCTGAAAAAAAGGTGTCTCACACATTAAATAAATATTTGACATTGTTATAAAGAATGTCCCAGTATTTAATCTATCTAATCACTAGATTTGTCCCTATTTCTCTTTTCAAAATACATAATACTCCCACCGTCTAACAAAATATTCTCCTTTTATTTTTCACATAAGTTAAGAAAGTTTCATTTAATGTTATTGAAAATGTATAATTTAACAATATATTTCCTAATATAGCATTTGATTTATTTAATATTTCACTTTAGTTGTTCTTTGTTATTGATTGCTATGCATTATAAATGATGGTATGTTAGAAAATTAAAAAAAATTAACTTAGGAAAGAGGAATATAATTTGGGACGGATAAAAGAAAAGGGGGATATCTTTTTGGGATAGATGAAGTAATAAATTTGTCCCATCAAAAATAAAAATTATTAAATATACAATGTGGATATTGTTGCATTGTAGAGTTTATTGAATTTAATACTCTTTGTCACATATACACCATCATCATATACACCATCATCATTATTGTATTAGAGATGCTATGAGGATTTGTATGGAAATGATTTTCTCAAAATTAATTTTCACTCAAATTTTTGCCAACTACTCCCTCTATTCCACTAAGATATTCTATTTTTATTTTTCACATAAATTAAGAAAACATCATTTGGTGTTATTGAAAATGTACAATTTAACAATATATTTCCTAATATGCTCTTTAATTTATTTAATATTTCACTTTAGTTGTTCATTGTTGTTGATTACTATACACGATAAATGAGAGTATATTAGAAAAATAAAGAATTAATTTAAAAAATAGAATAAAATTTAGTACGGATAAAAAAAAGAAAGGATAAATGTGTTTTTGCAACTGAGAGGGTACATATTTACCCACTAAAATAATTTTACAAGTTTGGTCTTTGTCCAAGGTTTGTATTTGGGATGATATCCCTAGGTTGTTGAGGAAATTTCTAATGAACTAGGGCTGGGTTTTTTACGGAGTCTGGTTTCAATTGAGATACTGTCATGTGGTGTGTGTTTGTGATTGGAGACCGGGCTCTGTAAGAAATCAGGGCCGGTTTTCATAGCCGGACCGAGGTTGTTGATACCCTTTTTCTAGAAATGAATTTCCTTTCCTAGGGAAAAAATAAAGAAAAAGAAGAAAGAAAAAGAAAAAAAAAATTACACGTAAATTCGTAATTTTTTCGTTACTTCTCAACCACATATTCTCTTATCTCAAAAATCACTTCAGAAAATCAATTCTTCAAAAATCATTTTCACATAGGCCCTGAATCTTTAATCATGCAAAAAGAACGTTGCTGAAGATCTAATAATATGCAATAGCAACTACAGTGCTGCAAGGATTGGTTGATTTTAGATGTTGTTCTTTGGTAGACTAGGAGTTGTAACTTGAAATTCCGGTAGAAAAAAAGTATGCTTCTAAGGGGCACATACACGAGAAAATATTTGGTACTCTAGAAGTGTACTCTATTAGGGTATTTCAAACTAATCAACAATTTACACATGAGTTTAAGAGTCTAAAAAATTAGCCTTAAGAATTCACGTGTAAGTTCATCATTAGTTTGGAATACTTTACATATTGAGGTACTTTTAGAGTACCCGAATTTTTTTCCCTCATACACATAGATAAAGATTTCTTCAGAGAATTTTCTGATGATCTTAGGACAGAGGGGATACCAATATCGTTATTTGGACAAGTAAGAAGACAAAAGTGTTGATGAAAGGTTCAAAATTACCTTAATATCTCTACACGTCAATACAATAGAGAGAAAATATCAGTAAAGATAATAACGTAAATTTATACCCTTTCTGTCACCCTTTTTGTCTGTATTTTATACCAAATAGAATAATTTTATAAAGTATTTCATGTTTTGCCAAGATAAAATGGATTCATTATTACAATATTACACACATGGAATTTACTTATAAAGAAAATATTTTTCTATCAATTGAACTAGATTGATACTCATGCGTTGCACGGGAAAATTATAATTGTACTTTTTTCTTAATTTTTCCTTGTAAGAATATTAATAATTATGATTAGTTTTCCCTAAAAAACATATGATTACTTTTATGTATTATTATTAATTTATGTAATTTTCATGTTGTTTGACTTTATTGGTTTCAAACAAAAAATATTTTTAGAGTATATTATACAGCTCAATGAATAATTATTTTGTATAATATTATTAATCTAAATTAGTGTTAAAAAAATCTATTTGTGTTAACGATAACGATCGAGTTAAAATTTGCTATAAATTATAGTTACATTAACATGAAATAACAAATTTATATTATTACTTGGTTAACACAACCCTAAAAAATTTCACCATACCCAAAAAAAAAGAAAAAAAAAGAAAAGAAAAGAAAAGAAAAACAAACTTATAAACTTTCATATTGTTTATTTTTTTAAATAATTTGATATGTATTCCTTTCGTACAAAGGATGCACGTGTGAGAATCTTGTGGTATGTAAATTGTTACCTTTGTTACCTAACATAATTTCCGTAGTATGATCTGCTAGTTACAAATAACAGTAATTTCATCTAAATAGGTAATTTTTTTTAAAAAATTTTTCCTCTATGAAAGTATTTTATAAAGAATAAATGAAATGTAATATGTGAATTGTTAATTTTTTAAAACATGGTATGCAAATTCTAAATATATTATAAACTCAGTATGTATTTCGTTAATTTCCTTAAAAAAATTATAAAATTTCATATTATTTATTTTTTAAATAATTTGAAAGGTATTCTTTCCGTGTAACGCATGAGTGAGAATCTAGTTTACTTAGAAAGAAAATATTTTTCTATCAATTGAACTAAATTTATACTCATGCGTTGCATGGGAAGAAACTTTCTTGGGTTATATACAAATCTATATATTAATCAAAGCAAATTAGTATGCGATACCTTTGTACCGCAATTTTCCTGGGCAAAAGTTTGTTATCAGTGTCTTTTTTCGACATTTTATATCATAATGAGGTAACTCATGCAGTATTCTGAATTTTTCAATTTTTTTAAATTTTTTATTCTCTTATGCCTTATCCATTTAATAACTAATAGATAATTATCATAATTTAATTTTTTAAGTTATAGGTACATTTGATTATCTAATTATCTAATCTAACTGATGGATAAGTGTCCATATCCTTGAAATTCGTAGTTTATAATTAATATAAGTTAAACATATATATATTTTTAGATTAAGTTAAATGAAAATTATAATTGTACTTTTTTCTTAATTTTTCATGGTACGAATATTAATAATTATGATTAATTTTCCTTTAAAAAAATATATGACTACTTTTTTAGGTGAAAATATATGACTACTTTTATGTATTATTAATTTATATTATTCTCATGTTCTCTGACTTTATTAATTTCAAATGAAAAAATATTTTTAGAGCACATTACATAGCTCACTTAATAATTATTTCTTACAATATCATTTATCTAAATTAGTGTAGAAAATAAAATGATATTTATTTGCGTAAAAAATAACAATTGAATTAAAATTTACTGTAAATTATAGTTACCTAAACATGATAATAACAAATTTACGTTATTATTTAGTTAATATAACCTTATGAAATTTCATCATACAAAAAAAAAAAAAAAAGAAAAACAAACCTATAAACTTTCATGTTGTTTATTTTTTTAAATAATTTGGTATGTATTCTTCTCATACAACGCACAAACAGATAAGAATCTTATGGTATGTAAATTGTTACTTGACATAATGTCCATACTGTGATTTGTTAGTTACAAATAAGGGTAATTTCATCTAAATAAGTAATATTTTTTAATTTTTCTTCCATGAAAGTATTTTATTAATAGTAAATGAAATACAATATATGAATTGTAATTTCTTAAAACAAGGTATGCAAATTCTAGATACATTATAAACTCAATATATATTTCGTTAATTTCCTTTAAAAAAAACTTATAAAAATTCATATTATTTATTTTTAAATAATTTGAAATATATTCTTCTCGTACAATGCACAGGTGATAATCTAGTATTAATAAACTATGATTAGTCATATTGCTTATCAATCTATTCATTGCCCATATATCTATCATATATATCTATTCACATTTTGTATAATCTAGTCTTAATAAACTACGATTAGTCATATTGCTCATCAATCTATTCATTGCCCATATATCTATAATATATATCTAATAACATTTTGTTCATCAATCTATTTCTTGTTGTATATCCATACTATAATGAACTAGACTAATTACCTATATTTTCGTCATGTGGCCTATCGTGACCATTGGAAATCACAAAAGACTTGGTCAACTTCTTCATTTTATTGACCCGGTAACACTTCCTACAACATATGTCAATTTATTAAATTCTATCATCTATTAGAAGCAAAATAAGAATTAGAAGTGTCTATTAAATAAGCTAGTAAAATTAAAATCCTAATATACATAACATATATTATTACAAATATTATCATAAAATACATATCGAAACACAATAAAACATCTATATTTATATACGTCATAAAATATTTCAGAAAATTCAATAGTAATACTTAGGGTTAATTTTATAAATCGTCTACAACCTTCGAGTTAAGAATCGTTTTTGTCTATAACCTTTTTTTCTCTCTCTTATATTCCCAACCATTAATAAATGCACGCAATTTGTCCCTTTTGTCACTATCCCATAAAATTTTCAATAAAATGACGAAAACACTCCTTTTTTTCTCTTTTTTTAAAATTTTTAATTATTTTTAAACCTTTCTTTAAAAAATTTAAAAAGTTTAGGGGATATAATCGTCATTTTGTTGAAAATTTTATGAAATAGTGGCAAAAAAGATGAATTGCATGCATTTATTAAAGATTGAGGACACAGAAGAGAGAAAAAAAGGTTGGAGATGAAACTGATTCTTAACTCAAAGGTTGGGGACGATTTGTGAAATTAACCCTTATACTAAACTTACTGTAAATAAATTTAATTTAAATAAACTAATTAATGGTTCTCATTCACGACATTGACTCCTTTAAGTCATATAAAATTTTACCTTATGATATATTTAATTATTGAAGCAACTGGAAACACTAAAAAACGAGGCTAAAAAAATAAACTAGAACATTTAAACAAAGTTTTAGGTGTTAAAAGCTTATCATAAAGCAATTTTAGACATCCTTGGATTATGAATAACTGATTTAAAAAAAAAAAGTTTGAATAACCAAATGGATTGAATAAGAAAAGCCAAATCCTATATATAGTACGAAATTTCAGATTTGGTTCAATTACTTCCCCCATCTCTCCGCCACCAAAAAAAAAAAGAGAAATTTCAAATTATTTTATAAATTATTAGTCAGATTATGAAATATTTATGGTAATCTCCAGAATCGTGGTTACCAACTCAAATCTTTGGGGACAACTAATTCATTTTTTGAAGTTAATTGTCTTATCTATGTATTGCATAAATTACTAAGTTGATAGGTATCAAGTAATATTTTATTTTCAATTTTAAATTTCATAATTATCCATTTGTTATAATCTACATTAATTAATAATAATATAGAAAAATCCATAATATCATACGAGTTACCACAACAGGAAATAAAATATCAAAAAAACCCTATTAACCGATTTTTTTGCAGGAAAACTGTAGTATAAAGGTACCAAAGACTTAATTCTTTATATGAAGGCAGATAGATTACCTGTAATTAAATTTCATAAGAAATAAATTGCAACATGTTTGACTGAAAGTGAAATTCTTAAGAAAAAAGTATAAATTACTTAGAAAACAATGGAATACATACATATCTTTGTAGGACGGAGAGAGAAAAATTTACTATTTGATAAATCACTTGCATTTTTATTCTTCATAATTCATTTGCATTGCATTAATAATCCACTTGCATTTGTATCCACATGTTGACATTATAATTCATTTGCATCTTGAGCATGATGAATGTATTTTTTTTTAAAGTACAATTACAATTTTCATTGTAACAATATAAGTACTTATAGATATACTAGTATCAAACACGTGCGTTGCACGTTATTTGTAACTTATAGTTAATTTCATGAATTAATACTTTTTTATCTATATCTGGTGAAATTGTTTTATTTCTACAACTATGGTTTAGAAAGTGGAAAGTTGCGAATTAAATAAGAAATCAATATAAAAATTTAAGGTGATTTAATCTAAATAATAATTTGTATCCATTAAAGAGGCAAAATCAAAAAACAATTTTTTGCAGTAGGTCAATGCATATGTAGTAATCTTTTTCTTTTTTTTTTGAAGTACAATTACAATTCGCGTTATGGTAGTATAAGCGCATATAGATATATATCATTCTGAAACACAATGCACAGAAATCAAGAATACAAACCCCTATGCATGGGACTATAAGAAATCAATAATACAAACTACTATATAGGAGACTACAAACTATATATAAAATGTAGACAAACCCCCACATTAAGGAAATCGAACTTGGGACGTCTAACCAATATTAATCTAAATTCATTATCAACAAAAAATAATTAGAAGATATCAATATAAAAAAAAAAATCATTAAGACAAAATGACCACGGTAAATATTACAACTCATATTGTAATGCTTGAGAAATTATTAGGTCAACAATATAATATAAGTATAGACCATGTAAGTAATACTAAAATCGGTTTAAAGTTTTAATTGATTTCATTCAATTTAATTAAAATGTTAATAATTAAAAAGTTGGGATAAATGAGGAATTAGAACAAATGTGTAGGGGTAAAACTGTCTAAAAATGTTTCTCCCCATATTCTCTTTTATATATAGTATAGATATAGATATAGACGTCCTATGGAAACTCTATACCAGGACGACAGACTACAATAATATTTGCATTTTTATGTCTTTTATTTCTTTTTTAGTGGTTGGGTTTTTCTTTTTTTTTTGGGGGAGGGTGGTTAATTTCACAAAAGGTTCCTAGTATTTGTAAAAAGTAATAATTTCATCTTTAATCTTCCTTTTTTTTTTCAATTATTTAGGTTCTTAATATATACAAAAAGCTTCTATGGACAATTTCCATCCATCTGTACGTTTATATTTTTACAAGATGATCATTTTACTCTCATTACAAGAAATAAAAGAAAATTAATACAGAATGTTTTTAAAAAATACAAATGACTTAAAATAAAAGAACCAAAGAATATGTTGCCTTCTTTGACTAGTTACTTGTAACTAGGGGTGGCATTGAAACTGGTAAACTGGTAAACCGAACCGAATTGAACCAGTTCGGGCTTGTTTGGCTCGGTTTTTTGCTTTCCCGGGTTGGTTCGCGGGTTACAGGTTGCCGAACCGAGTCGGTCCGGTTCAGTTAGTGGGTTTGACTACCTAACACCGGTTCAACCTAGTTTAAACAAACCTAGTTGAAACCGGTTAAACCAGTTCATTAAACTTTTTTTTTTTTAAAAGTAGTGTTTCAGTGTTTTATTAGAGAAAAGCCTAATTACAATTCAAAATCAGATTTGCAGAATCAAATCAAAATTGAAACCCCTATTACTCATACATCATACAACATAGCTTATTCTCAAGCAGCTTTTCAACTTTTCAATAACTCAAAGAAATCACAAAAAAAAAAAAAAAAAGTGTAGGGTCTCTCTATCTTCTTCACTTCCGACGCTGCTGTTTATTGCCTCCGTGGCCGCTGCCGTAGCTGGGCCCCTGCCTTCATCCGAGTCCGTCGTTCTCCTGCTACTCTGTGTCCGCCACTCGCCTGCTGCCTCCGTGTTCGCAGTTGCGCCTGCTGCGCGTCCGCCACCTCCACTTGCCTATTGCTGTGCCTCTGCGTCTCGCTCTAGAGCTCTGTTTGAACCTTACCATAGCCCATATCTCTTTTTCTTTCCTTAAAAGTATTGAAACCTAAATTGGGCCTAGAAGACAAACGGGCCAACATTTAAGTTTTAAAAAAAAATACTCCAACCTGAACCCGACCCAAACCGACCCATTGGGTTCGGTTCCCAGGACCAGCGGATTGGGCTCGGTTTGGGATTTTCCAAACCGACTGGAGGTTGGGTCGGTTTCAGGTTGGGCTCGAACCCAACCCGTCTGACCCAATGTCCACTCCTGCTTGTAACTTCCACATAATACTACCACCATCATTCCCTTTGACTTTTTTTTCTTTTTTTTGGGCGTCTATGCAAGTTGCATCTAACAACAATAAAATGTAGACATAAAAATTTGGAATAAGAGAGGTTGTAGGACAAATAAAACGGGAAGAAACCCTCTTTTTTCTTTTACTTATAATTCATTCCCTGAATTGTTTCCTTAAAAAAATTCATACATTTTCAATTATTACAAATTTTATGTCACATTTCAATTGATATTACTTATTTAGGTTTGAATTTCAGAGAACTCACTACTAGAAGTGTTGTATAGGTTGTGTTAACTTGGTGGATGAAAATATGATATATAGATGAATATGTATAAGTGTGTGAAAGAGAAAGATGTAGAGAAATCAAAATAAATGTTTAAAATTTTTGTTTTCTTATTTTCCTTTAAATGAAGGGTAAAATTGTATTTTACAAAAAGGTAAACAGAGTAAATTGACAAAAATTGTCTACAGAAACCTTTTGTGCATATTATACAAATTTGAAAAAAAGGGTTAAAAATGAAATGAAATTATTATTTTGTTTAACAAACACTGGGGACCTTTAATGAAATTTACCCGGGATGGGTGTTGTTCCGGCTTCCCGCCACTCGGCAAGAAAGCATAAATTTTGACCGCATGTGGTCGGATGGGCAAATTCTATAGTGTCTATTGGACACCATAGAGGACTCATCTTATATGGTGTCTAATAGGTGCCTACCACATAATTCTTGTCCGATAAACACTATAAAAAAACCGGGGTCGGAAGCCTCCTCGAGTCCAAGTCCCAATAAAATAATTTGGGGAGGGCAAAGAATAAAAACAGGGGAAATTTCTGGGGCTACGTCATCAGTTATGAGGAGGAAAAAAATTGAAAATTGTAGCGGGAAAGAACCCCCTTTTAGCATACATTTTCTGTATGTGTTGCATTTTTGTTCAATTAGATTTTTGGGTGTTGATGATTTGGCTTATTTCACTCCCTTCTTTCCGAGGTACATGTCTGCTGCTTTGTCTATTAGTTGATGCCTCACTCAGCTTTGTGTTAATTTTGCTTACACCATTGATAAGATTTTCGTTCTCAAATATCTGTTTCGTAGATTTTGCCTCACTCCTGATTTGATTTACTCAATGTATGTTCTACAAATTTGGGAATTGGATTTATGCTTATAGATATCTCTGATTTATCGGGGGTTTAATTAGTAAACGTTATGTTTCCTGTAGGGATCTTATGACTATGAGCTCGTTCTGTGAGAATGTTATCTGACGTTTTTGTTCATTGGAAACTGGGTGTTTCCAATTTCTGTACATATCTCAGCATATCCAACAGCCCAAAATAATAGATATGGGTTATCCTTTCTTCTTTTGTCTACAAAACTGCAAATTTGGCTTGCAATTGGGTTCTAATTTTGATTTGTGTAATGGTATGAGACATACTGCAGCATCTTTTAGCTCTTCCGATCTCTTTGCAAATTATTGCTAATTCTAGTAACGGTTTCACCATCAGCCCTCAAGATGAGGATATTGCATAATGTTTTACTGATGTCGCCAAGGATGAAAGAAAAAAGTTATCATTACAAATGGGAAGTTCATGGTCTTGGGAGGTAGACTGAAATGAAGAATGTATTATGAGACGAGTGTCTGCCTTGAAAGTGCTGGTACTATGACCTAGACCTCGAATCAATAACTTAAGAAAATAAATTTCGATCGTAACAAAGGGTAATGAACATGTTCAGTTTTGTGTTCCCAATCAGCGTTCCAGTAATGTTGTGATTTGTTTGCCCCAACTTTCATTTTAGTCCAGTCCCACAAATTTCATTTATATTCTCTCATGTCAAGCATCATGCATCCTGTTAGACTATATGCAAAAAGGCCCAACTCACTAGTGTAATTCAAACAGCACGTAGAGTAATCATATATGCCTATAATTTCTGTTCAACCATTCCTTCAGGCGGTAATTCTTAGTTCTTACATGGAATTGTGGTTTTCAGAGTGTATTTATCTTCAAATATAATTAGAGTCTTACCCCTTCCCATTCAGCAGATCTATCTGATCTCATTCAGTAGAATACAAGACAGCGAAATGCAATGGGAACGATAGATGACTGCCAACATCCAAAAGTGCAGAGCAGATATGAAATTTCTTGAAAAGTGCGAAGGAGATTGCATCAAATTAAGCTTTAACTGCCAGAAAATATCAAACATCTAGGAATTGATTTCTTCGGAATCCTGAATCATTATCGGGGTGTTAGTTGGGAAGTTTTTTCCATATTGGCCGAACAAACTTCTGCATGTGGACTACAACATTCTTGTTCTTCTTTAGTAGTTGCAAAAGCAGGCCTGCTTGGAATTGGCACATTTTCAGTCTCATTTTTGAGCATTGATGAGATCTCCAACATGGAAGGCCTATCTTCCCACCTTTCTTGGACACATAACAAAGCCACTTGCATGCATCTCTTCAGTTTGCATGTTGTTGAAATATCATCAAATGATGGATCCATGAATTCATCACTATTGTCATTTCTCCAAAGTTCTTATGCCTGAGAAGATTTACAGTTATTTTGTTAGCTTTGCAATGCTAATTTAAAGCAGCAGCCTTGAGAAAGATTTGTCAATTACTCACGTGTTCTAGAATCTTTTGATTCTTATGCACACCATATAGATTTGATATGTTCTTGCCACTTATGACTTGTAGTAGTAGCTCACTGAAACTATATACGTCATACTTTCTGGAGTACATACCTCGCTTTACATATTCTGGAGGAACATAGCCACTGAATAGCAATGGAAAAAAATTTTAGCACATAAAAACTTTACTATATTTTAATGGTAGCTTAGAATTGCTCGGCTTACTACATGCCAATGATCTTCCGTGTATTTGCTTCATTTTCATCTTTTTGAAAAACTCTAGCTATACCAAAATCTGATATTTTAGGCTTCATGTAACTATCCAGTAAAATATTGCTAGCCTTTAGGTCTTTATGAACCACAATGAATATCGAGTACTCCTGGAGATATAGAAGCCCTTGGCTGACCCCCTTTATGATTTGAACCCATTTCCCCCAATTCAAACACCATCGCTTCACTGGATCTGCATCAAGTTGAGTTGAATGATTAATTATTTCAAATGCTCATGAAATAGCCTAAAGTGGGAATTTCTTTGATGCAAAACTACAACTCATACAAATCACTAATTTCCGGAGATCAGATTTGTTTCTGTTGGGTAATTGATGGTAAAGCTCTTCTCTTCAAGGATGTCAAAAGTGATGATAATTTGCTATGTTAGAAAAATGACAGGAAGGTTCTTGAATTTCTAAAATATGAATTCTGTTATATCCTTGGTCGTTTTAAGATATGTAAATTTGTGAACCAACTGTGTTGTGTCAGGTTGTCCCTTATTTACCAGATATGATCTGTTCTTTTTAAAAGATATTTCAAACATTTTTTTCAATAAGAGACAAGACTTTTTTTTTTTTTTTTTTATAAAAAAAATAATATATGGAAGGGAATAAGAGACAAGATTTGATAAAACAGAATTCTTTGTTGCTGCTAAGCCATCTGGTCAGCCAGCACAGTAGGAAGCATAATTGGTTACCAAAGAGATACACATCCAAGCTCTTATTTGGCATGTACTCATATAGCAGCATCTTTTCTTCTCCTTCCATGCAAAATCCCAGAAGCTTCACTAAGTTGACATGCTGTAGTCTTGTCACAAGTGCAACCTCATTTTTGAACTCCTCTACCCCTTGGATTGAACTTTCAGAAAGTCTTTTTACTGCTACCTCTTGTCAATCTGGCAACTTACCCTAGTCAAACCACTGCATATTTAGTTCATTGAAAACAATTACACATGAAAGATTTGAATGCTTGGTTATATTTGACTGAGATTTCATTAGTTTAATTCAGAATTTTCTTGCTTTCTTTCATATTATGTATCTCCAGTCTTTCCTTTCCCTCTCTTGCCTTTTTTTTTTCCATCTTCTAAATTTTTGGGCTTGAATATCTAAAATCAATCAGCAATCTCAAATTTTCCCTGCATTTACGAGTTTCCTTTGCTTTAGAGGATAAACAGATAGAGGGATTGCTATTACCTTATATACAGGTCCATATCCACCTTCACCAACCTTGTTTTCATTGGAGAAGTTATCTGTGGCTGCTTGTATTTGATTGAAAGAGAGAGCCTGCAAATTGGGATGCACTAATAACTGTTCTGATCCTGAAGCTGTTTTTCCCCTGGCCATATGACATTAAAGAGAGAACAGAAAAATTAAATCTCTTAGTTTCTTTGAAAATAGAACAATGGGAAAACTTGGATGCCACCTTTTAACATGATTATTTTCCTTCTACGGCAAAATATTGCTGCTCCAAATAGGAGAATAGTTACAAGAACTGTTGGCAATACTATCACCAACAATAACCTTTTACGTTTTGGATCTTCATCTTCTCCTCCACCTGTGAATGCTGTCATCATTACAATCTATCTAGAAGCATATTTTGAGGGAACTTTAAAAAATTGCTTGTTATAGAATGAGTTCTCAAAATCAACTTTGAAGTATTTTGACTCATGCAAGGAAATTAAGACTTATGTTTTGATGCTACACTTTCATATTACTGGATCTTTTGCATATGTTAGTGTTTGAAAGATGGATTCTACTTATAGTTGCATACAATTGTGACCGTAAGTAGTTCATGGTTGATACAGTTCTGATCTAGTTGAAATTATTGTCTTATGTCAGCTAGATTGAGGTTTATCCCTTAAACTTGTATCTAAGTTTCTAGTCTGAAACTGTTCCTACAGAGAAAAACCAAAAAAAGGTTAAAGAGGGCATGAAATTTCGGGTCATTCAGTTGTTGCATTGCTTACCTGCTGCTCTAGAAAGAGTCCAATTCATGTCATCACTGGGAACCTGAAATATGCTGTAACCGACAAGCCCCTTCTTCTTTGCATAAGAAACTTTTATCTTGATAGTTTCTACATCATCAAAATTAATCCAGAATGATCCAATTTTTATATAGTTGGTCACATATGTGGAGTTGAACTTTGGTTTTACTCCGTAGCTTTTACAATACCACATGATGTATCTGTAGCTTATTGATCCATCTGCAGATCTGCCAGGCCTCGTGCTGGTGAACCAATTGCATCGTGCTTGGGGTTTACTAGTGTCCATGCATAACCATGGTATGGCAATCCCAGAATCAGTTTGTTGGCTGGTAATCCTCTTCTGATCCATTCCCTTATTCCATGGTCTGTGTTTAAATTGCTTAATGGATCATATAATGCAGCATGTGCTCCTGTGACATTGTCCTTTGATGGCAGATAATAGTCATATGACATGAGATGCACCCAGTGAAAATTTCTTTTGATTGAATATATTGGGTACATCATGAATTCTTGTGCTGGAGAATATCAAGCTCCCATGGTCAACATCAGCTGTGAAGTACTCAAGTTTCTTGGTTCAGAATTTACTGCTTCTCGCGACTCATCAAGAAAAGCTCCCATATTGCACGTATTGATAGGGGTGTTTGGAAAAACATCAAGCAGAGCAAGGCCTAGAAATCCGTGCTGTCTGGCAACCTTGACAGAAGATTCAATGAAGGATCTTCTGCGGGAAAACTCGCTGACCATTTCAAAAATTTTGAGGAATTTGCCTCTCCTCCCCAGATGGACAAAAGGGTTACAGCTGATGGATTTTTTTTCCTAGATCGGAAGATCGACATGTATGGTTCATCAGATGAAGATACAGAGAGTTCATAGTTGGACGAATTTATGTGTGCAAAGGCACAAAAAAGATGTGTAAACAGTGCTGAATTGATGTCTGTAACTGGAAACTCGCTACCGGAATACCAGTAACCAGCTTTAATCCAAGCCTGTGCAATTGATGGAAAGATAACGAAGGAAGCAAAAAGCTTGAGCTTGATCATGACCAGAGCAGACGGGACAAGACAGTTTACAAATTATTCCCAGCAGCAGACGGATTTTGTGTCTGCCGTCAAGTTCAATTTGTGGATATTACCAAGCTGGAGAATATTCTGTTGGGAGGAGAAAATTCTATCACTATAATTTTAACCAGTTTCATACCGCCATAATACCAACCTCCATTTTCCCAATAGTTTCCTATTGCCGATTTTCACAGGAAATAAACTATTGTTTAAGTGTGGTTAGTCCACAAATATCTAATTGTGTAGTTGTAGCTAAGTCACAGCGGTCTTTATTAAGCTGAAAAAGATTATAGGGAAAAAGTTCCTCATAATGTTTTCCATCATATGGACCATTTTTATTCAACAAAATCAATTTCTTCAAACCCATTTTCAAACAGCATTTTTTTTCCTTCAACCTTTTAACCACAAGTCCTTTAAAAAAAGAATTACTTTTAACAAAAAACGACTTCTCAAAAAAATCCGAAAATGTAAAACCCTCATAGCAAACTAGATATCATCGAGGGCATATATCTTCTATAAATTAATACTAGAATGTTGCAAATAATAATTCAAAGTAAATAGATAAATAAACCCATAAATGAGATCATTACAAGGTCAGGAACATTCAATTGTTTAAGAGGTAATTCTAGGGTTTATTACAAGAGATCATGCTGTGAATATATTCCTCAGTGTGAGTTGAACTCTTGTGTTGCAAAAAGCACATCGGCGGGTAAATTCAAGGTAACTTTAACACATGTTGATACCACACTCTTTTGAATATTAGTCGCTCAAAGAGTCCAAGCAAATTTAACTTTCTAAATAAGTACTTGTAAACGGTCTGGAATTAATAGAATTGTTGTTATATGTCATTTTAGAGTGCCCACTAACCCACCAATCTTTATATTTTGTACGAGTATCGTACACATTATGTCAACCCAATGCATTAACATTTTCGTCAAGCAATAGTTTTATGACACTTTTAAAAGGTGTCATTATCTGATCCCATGTGTGGGTTAGAAATGAAGTGTTATAACATCATCTCTTGAAAATACTAAAAAAAATTTATTTGGTTGTGTCCTCATATATTTTAATCAATCAAAAAGTTAATCATAAAGTCAAATTTCAATACCAATCAGCAAACGACATATTCTTTAGTTAAAAAAAAATAGTTTGGATATTTTCAACAATCTCTTTATATTTCTCTGCTATAAATCTCTTTTCAACAGAATAGAAAAACAATTTAATAGTAATTCAAGAAGCAATTTTCGATAATTGTTTGTTGGGGGCAATAATTAATCGCCAAGAAGCCATTTTCAATTGTTTGTCAGGGAAAATTTAATTAACCTCCAAATATTTGGAAATTGCTTGGTGTATCGTTAAGTTTCTCTTTTTGCAACTTGTTAGCTAACATTTGAATTCCTAGTCATCACAAACAACTACGGAATTTAAACGAAGTAATTAAGATCCCTTTTTTTGACAAAAACTCTAAATTTTTTTTTATACATACATATAAATTTTTCATTGACTCGATAATGTTAATTATTACAAATGAGATTGTAAAGACCAATTTATCTTAAAGTTTCATTTTCATTTGATCAGATAATATTTTATGACTATATCAAACATGAAATAAATAAAATATCTAGGGGTAGACATATTTATATAGGACACAAAAATAGAGAGATTTTTTATATAATAATAATTATTGGATTTGGATCAAATTTATGTCAACATCATAGAGTAGGAAATTTAGATCATATTCTCTCTAATAAGATACTGAAAATCAATTCTCATTTAATTTATTTTTTTAATTATTATCATGTCAAGAAATTCTAATAGAAAAATTCTAGAGGGACATGAAAGTGTTACATTATTAAGTGACATTCTTATGTGGTATACTTGTATTGGATGATGAAAAAATAGTCATGTAATCATCACCCAATAAATATGTGTCACATGAGAATTCACCTAATAGTGTCCCATTTTCATGTCCCTTAGAATTGCTCGTTCTAATATAGTAGACATAAATGGTCAAGCCATGTGATAAGTTCTTTCCATTTATGCCAAGTTATGAGTTCCTTCTATTCAACACTCTTTTAACATCTTTCTTGTCATTTGACTACATGATGCATGCAGTTTTACCATAATAATATCTTTACAAATTAAGAACAAAAATTACCAATTTATTCCCCTTCTTTAATTTATCCTTAATTTACTCCCATTTTCTTCATCTAGGTGTTCCTCATTTTCTTCCATATCCAAAAGGCTAATTATATCTACACTACTATTTTTACTTAGCACACCAAATTTTTATTCATGTGAAATCCTTAATCGTTTTTTCTTATAGTATTTGCGCCTCTTAAAGTTTTTGCTATATTTTTTCCTTAAATCTTTGACCTAATTATCAATATCTCGTGTCCTTATAATCGGATATATTCAAAAACTTTGATTTGCATACTTTAAAATCGTAGGAAAGTATGTAATTGTACATTATTAGATGGTATGGTTTTGGCATACTTCAAAATATTAGGCAATCCCCACAATGAATTTTTAGAAATAAAGATATCATTCAACGCAATATGTCATAATAATAAAATGTTAAAAATAAAAATATAATAGAAATAAGTAATGATATAATTGTAAGTATTTAAAAACATAAAGAAGTATAATTAAATTGTTGTGGGGTTAGTAAAAGATGTAGTGTTTATATAACCCCTCTTTCAAAAATCAAAATCAATAAAATTAATTTTCAGTTCTTCATTATTCTTACTCTCCTCTCGGAAAAATTTCTAGTACTCCATAATCAGTACTTACTCCATTGCCTGAATGGCAAAATCAAGACTTGACATGCATGTGAATTCAGAGGCCTCAATTTGTTAATTGATTTGGGCCCCCGAATACACGTGTATTTTTATTAGGCAGGACTACCAAGTGTTCAGTAATCATGAAATACTAGAAATTTTCTCTCTTCTCAGTGCCCTTCCATTTTTCAAAAATGACTCTTCCTTCCTTATGCGTACGTTCTTCCATTTTGAGTCCTTTTTTTTCTTTTTCTTTTTTTTTTTAAAGGGAATTACTTAATTCTCATTAAGATTGAATTGTTCATCACATGAAGATCAATAACAACCTTAAGCCAATATGGAATCAAAAATAAAACACGAGTTGAATGCACATCAAGAGCCCTCTGAGCAAGCAAGTGAGCAGCACCATGTGAAGGGTTTTGCAACTGGTGGAGTATTTATGGAAAACAACCTTCATTGTTTTGGAAAGAAATTAGGGCTCTTAATTAGATGGTGAATGATGAAAAAAATATCGCCTACGTACTGCATGCTTGTTAGCTGGCTGGCACACTGTTATGACTTGTGTCATTCGTAGCTCCATCCTGTCTTTACAATTACATGAACCCTTTTTTTTCTTTATTGGAAAAAAATCTATGTTATTGCTCAATGTACATCATGCTAAAAATGTTTTAATCGAATGGTAGGAAAGTATTAATGTAGTGGATGAATGAGAATTTATAATTAGAATTTGATGCTGGTGTACGAATATTTCTTTTAAAAGAAGTCTCAAAATGCATTTTCTTTCAACAACAACGACCACAACAATAATAATAATAAATATATAATATAATAATAAGATGTTGTCCTCAGCATTATATGTATATATGCTTGATTAACCCCAAAAAAATAAATAAAGAAATAAAGAAATAATAATGATTATTATTATTATAATCATTATAATTATAGTAATAATTATTATATATAATAATAAATACGAAATAAAGAAAGCATTATATGTGTGAGTCTATAAATTAAAAGGGTTGAGGGGCGTAATATGGAAACAAAGCCACACCTTCTCTCCCTTTTATCCCTTCCACAGCAAAACCCTTTTGCCAGAAACCCTAATTGCAGGTAGATGCTCATACCTTCTTCAATAAAAAACATGGCAAAAATTTCTCTTCAATCTTCAGGCGATTCGCGCGGCGCCGCAAAACAAAGTGATCCGGCGGCGGGGAAAGGGCCGTGCAAAGGCGTCATTGAAAAGGAAATTTGTGGTTGTGTTAACGGAAGCTCCGGACGATTCAAGAAAAGTTTTGCCTATGAAGCTGTCAAAGAGATCAAAAGTGGATACAACATGGATGCGTACAGTTTGGATTCCTACTACTTAATTCATGCAAAAGTAAATTGGATTATTTTCATGTTAATTAATTACAATAATTTGTTTTGCGTTTGACTAATTTACAGATTTCTTGATTACACTTGTTAATACTTGCAATATGATCGTTTTGTTCTTGATTTCATGCTTTTTTTGATCGGGTAATCGCCTCGTGATTTCATGGGATTGATTGTAATTATAATCTGATTGGCCCGTTTGGCAACCAATTATATTTGGTTATAATTGGTCGCCAAACGGACCCATAATTAGGGCTAATTTGAGATTGAATACAGTTAAGTTGTTTATGTTAAATGTCCTCTAAATAAATCTTGTTGCAGATTATAAATTTCTTGTTTATCACCACCGATTCGAGTAAGAAATTAGTGCTGAATCTTTTTTATTTACTGTGGATGGCAGTTCGATAAGGACCGCGTTCACTGTCAAATCAAAAGCAAATTCCATAACTGCCAGAAGAATCGAACCGTAGAGGCCTTGCATGAAGAAACCAATGGATTACAAGAATGTAGTCCCAAAAAGTGTAGGGATCATCATGTTGGAAGAGTTAACGCAATTAATTCAGGATTAGAATTACCAGTGGTGATTGCATTACCAGCACAGAACTCACCAGAAAATGTGTTGAAATTGAAGAGAAAATGGCATTCTACAGAAGCACAAGAAGACCCAATGCAAAAGATGGGTTCTGAGGATGCAAATTGCAGCAAGTTTATTAGAAGTTTTGCGCAAGTTCTGAAGAGATTCCAGGTAAATAATCCACAAGAGTTGGAGGATCAAGTCTTGGCACCTAATCTATGGGCGGTTCAAATGCATCATTGTCTTTATCGGTAGCTACAAGTATATGCTCTTGATGTTGATCATGAGTGTTTAGCTCTAATTAACATATATATATTAATTACTGATTGTTTTTATATATGTATAGTTGATTTCTAAACTAACGATTTTGATTTTGATTATGATAATGCTGCACACTTTGTTCCACATTGATCTATCACATTGCAGTGAGTTCATCATAGGGCACACGCACTCGCCTGTTCCATACACACAACCCTCCAGATATGAGGCTTCAAGGCATTCCTTCGATGCTTGGTGATCAGGCGGTGTAGAGACATGTAACCCTGCAATGCGAGATGCCATGATTCAAGGCCATTGAAGTCGAATAAGTGATATTTATGGCTATTATGGCCATTGAGGCCATATAGGCCAACTTGAAGAAGCAAAAGAGGCTTTGACCTTATGGACAAAGTGTAATGGTTAATTGATTTAACAGCTTTTCGACGCTACTAGTAAGTAATTTATATAGTCTGTGCCTTGTACGGCGTTGGGGTGTGAGCTAGAAGCGCTCACTGCAAACCTAAGATAAATATATGCTTGGCATGATCTGAGGCTATCGGCAGAAAGCCCCTCGGATTGATGATGCCCGTCCAATCATTCCCCAAGTTTTTTTGTTATAAAGGGTTGCTAAATGTCCTTTATAAGGTATGTGAAATTTAACCCAAGTTTCTATATTTTGTGTCTTTCTAATTATTCACGTTTCTCCTCTCAAAATTACTAACTTCAGCATTGGAACGCGTAGGATTGACGGCAAACTACTGGCTTTACAGGGTCTAATTATCTTTTCTCAAGTTTGCATGTGGTTGAAAGTGGAGCTATAGGATTTGTTAACCTCCATTTTTGGAGGTCAACAAAAATAATATTTGTTCTCTATCAACACCGTTAATGATGGTGATGCAACAACAACCACAGTCATAAATAGTTCACTTCAACTAAAGTAAGTGTTATCTTGAAAACGCTTTATTTACATATAGAGGATATGTAAAAAACTATTAGACCACCCCAAAAGTGCTGTCGATCTCAAATCATGTCAAGAACCAACCATAAAGCTCTATGCAGTGAGTGATGTTAGTTTTATGTAAAAAATATATGATTTGGACCGTCACCCTTTGGTATCAAAGGTCAAGAAACAACCACAAAACTCTATCTAATATGTAATACTGTTCCATAGAAATATATTTCTTGCAAGACATAGGCTTGTTTTTAGTAACATGATATGTAACAAAGAATAACCTGTCCAACCATGTATTTGTGCGAGCCAAAACCTTGGCTGCACTTCTCAAATTGGCATGCATGTCTTGTGTATATTAATAAAATTCAACGTAACACCTAACAAATATTTTAATATTTCGTATTTCTTTTCTGGAATTCTAATTCAAATTCAAATTATCTTATATATCCTATTAATTAAAAATTTTGGAACGAAATCAAATCACCATAACAAAAGGGGACCAAGCCCATATATATATATATATATACATGTATATATATAGGCACACGTAAGCGACATACATTGTATAGGTTTGGCTCATAAAAAAAGTCTACCAAGAGCATCTCCAACTGTCCTCAAATTTGAGGAAAAGTTTACCTCTAACCGTCCCCTAAACCTTTCCCTAAATATGGGAAAGGTGAATAGTATCCCTCCATGAGGAGAATAGTATCCCTCCCCACCTCCCCCATATTTGGGGTTTGTATTTAATTACAAGAATGCCATTGTTTATTTACGAGATGATTATTGTTATAATTATGACAATGTCATTCGTGAATTAATTTTGATTTTAACACTTAATTGATCCAATTTTGAGTTCCAATGTTTTTGTGATTTTATTAATACTATTAATTTATTTTTTATAATTTAAATATTATATAATTTTTAATTTTTATTAAATATCATTATTGTAATTTAAATATTAAAATTATTTAACCTTAACTACTTATTATAATTATTATATAAATTAAATATAATTTTAACTAAATAAAAATATTATTCCATTTCTTATTCAATTAAAAGAAATAAAAAAAATGAGAAACGGTTGGAGATGCTCTCTAACAACTCAAAGGGATAAAGCCCAGTTCAAATAACAAATGCCTCACTGACGCGATTTTAGAATTTTATTCCCCTTTTATTTATTTTCCCATTTTTATTTAAGAATCTCGACTGCGTCCCACCTGATCCTCTGATTATCCAATCATATTCCGAAACCTGGTTGTCGTCCAATGTCGTCGCTGAAAATTTGATGAAAAAGTTCCATATTATTATTCCCTTCTCTTTGTTGGTTAACGGGAAAGGTGTCTTGAAATTGATTTAGCACATTGGATTCCACTTGTTCCAAAAGGAAATTGCTTTGGTGGCGTTGTAATTGTATGACTTTCATGTCAAAAAAATTATTGAATATGACAGGCATTCACTTTGTTTTTCATATCTCTCAGTCTCTACCTTTTTCATTGGTAACCTTTGGGATATCTCTCAGTCTCTACCTATTTTTGCATCTGGGTTTTCTTCAATTGTGGGGGAAGAATGACTCTGGAGGAAATCAGAAGGAACGTTGAGGGTGAGAATGATAATTGGGGGGGTTTTCCAGTCGGCATGCGGGTTCTTCTTGTTGATGCTGATTTAACTTGCTTGAAGATATTGGAAATTCTACTTCGAAAATGCCATTATCATGGTATGTTTTTGCTCTTTATTGTTCAATTATTTTGTTTTCATGGTATGTTTTTATCATGGTATGTTTTTGCTCTTTATTGTTCAATTATTTTGTTTTCTTTTTCCCTTCTTTTCGTGGATTTAGCTGTTGTTGATTGGTGCTAAGGATTTAGGGGAATTGTTTCACTGTCTGTTGTCTGCCTTTTCCAGATTAAGGGATTTCTGAATTTTATTGCATGTTCAACCATTTAAGGTTTGACGTAAGGAAAGTAAACAGATTAGAAATTAAGTTCATATGATTTCAAGAGTCTTTTTCTAGCTCAATTTTTCCTTTTTTCTTTCCAACACAGTTAGAAATTTAAATGGGGGGTCTTGGATTGTAGATTTGTAGTTCCAGAACTTAGCATTATGAATCTTTGAGGTTTCTATAGTCCAAACGTTTGGTTTATTGAGAATATAGAGGTTTTGGTTTGTGATTTTGTGGTCTTGGGGTTCCTTTGGCCGTGACATATTGTGGACCAATCTTTGAATACTTCCTTTTTATTAGATTTTAACCTGATTTAGAAATACCTTCTTTGGATTTGAGCGAGCAAGAACCAGGCCTGTTCTCTGTGATGTATCCTTAAATCTGATTCTTTTTTTTTTTTTTTTCTCCTTGCTTCTAAGATTTCTGGACATTCCTGATTTTACTCATTTATCAAATGCTTTTGCTCTCCATGCTGACCTGTTGCCGGGACAATTATATTATATGTTATAAAAAACTAAAAAAGAAAAGAACTGATGGATCTCCAGGGGAGTACTGGTATTTAACTGTGGTCAAAAGTAATGTAACCTCTTATTTCGTATAGGATGGAATTTCGTAGTTTTTGCTGGTTTGAATGGAACACTGTTAGAAACTATGAGACTCACACCTGTTTCCACTTTCCTCCACGGTCCAACTTCCAAGTTTTAATAGTCCACTTGTTTTCTGGCAGATTTCAGTAGTCTTGTTTTCATAATGTGAATGTAATCTCTCTTCATGTGGTCTTTTCGACTTCGACCATGGGCGCAGTAATAATTTTCGATGTTGATTCCTTGTTTTTCTTTCTTTACTTGTAAAAGTTAGTGATTTGTTTTTTCTGTAGTTACGGTTATGAGCCAGGCAAGGGAGGCACTGCAGCTTTTGAGAGAGAACAGAGACAGATTTGACCTGGTAATCAGTGATGTGCATATGCCAGACATGGACGGTTTTAAGCTTCTAGAGCTTGTTGGACTTGAAATGGACCTTCCTGTCATAAGTAAATTTGCATGCCTTGATCTTTGTTTAAATTAACCTTTAATATTTTTCTCTTTTTTGGCGTGATTGTCATATCTTGTGTCTACCTAAAGAGTAGAGCTAGTTAGTAATGGGAGGAAGACGAAATGAACAAATGGCATGAAGCACAAAGATTTATGTTATTATGTATGGTGTTCAAAATTTTTTAGGAATAAGGCTCTCTGTTGATCTTTGTTATTTGTTTTCGCATGAATTTAGAAGATTATTGAGCAAAATGATATTTCAAATTCTCTTTTAGGATTTGAGTTTGCATCTAAGCTCGAAAGATTCATCAAATGACACGCTTATTTGACTTTTGTTTTGTGCCAGTGTTGTCAGCAAATAGTGATCCCAAACTTGTCATGAAAGGGATTACTCATGGCGCTTGCGATTTTTTGGTGAAACCTGTCCGAATCGAGGAACTGAGGAATATATGGCAACACGTAGTCAGGAGAAAGAAGTTTGATTCTAACAGGCAGAAAAACTCTAACGATGAAATCAAGGCTACTCAAACTAGCAGACAAGGCCATCTAGATCGGAAGAGCGTCGTGCAGATCAGAACATGAAATTTAGTAGAAAGAGGAAAGACGATGAAGATGAGATTGAAGACAAAAATGAAGACCCTGCTACAGAGAAGAAGCCTGGAGGGGTCTGGTCCGTAGAGCTTCATCAAAAATTTGTTGCAGCTGTAAATCAATTGGGCATTGAGAGTAAGTTTTTCTACTAAGTACTTCATGGTCTCTAAACACATGGTTTAAATTAAACTGCCTTTATTTGATATCACTCTTTCTTCTGCCGATTGTCAATGCAGAAGCCGTTCCTAAAAGAATTCTTGGCATGATGAATGTTGAAGGGCTCACCCGGGAAAATGTAGCTAGCCATCTTCAGGCACGAATACTTTACTCTCTGCTTTTTATTGTCCATGCATTGCTTCAATTTCTTTTCATCTGCTGTGAGATATTGTGGACTAGGAATTTTTTATCCCAGATAATGCTAGTGTCTGTAACGTGAATTTTGGATCATTAAGTTGTTTGGCAATCTTCTTTTAGTGAATTTTATCCATAATTTCAAACATGATTTTTGAATATATACGGCAGGATGATGGATATACCATTCTTTGCATATATTTTTATGCAATTTCACACACACAAAGAAGAATGTGTGTTCTAAAAGCGGATGTCCTGGATATTGTGGGTGTATATACCCATTGTTGGTTTATAAAAACAGAAAGGAATTCTCAGAAAGAGAACCACCACACAACACGCTGGGACATTAATTATAATATTATCCATACATTTTTCTTGTATAACTTTAAATTAAGAGCGAAAATTTAACGGATCATTTTAATAATAAACAACTTTCTCTCTGTTGCAGAAGTATAGGTTTTACCTGAAGAGGATCAGAGCATCGCGTGATGGGCTTGGAGATTTTCTAACTTTTGGTGGATCAGGAAGATTGGCAAACACTGCTTTATCACCTTTATCTGCAATAATCCAACCAAATCAAACTCAAGACTTGAGCAACTCAAGCACTTCTCTCGGGAAAATTCATCCAGTTATTTCACCTGGAAGCCAAAACACCGGCAGAGTTGGTGATTCATCCCTGAATGTTGATGTTAGTGATTCATCCAATTTTCTGGATCAAGGTAAATTTAATGAGAAGTGGCAGATTACAATTCAAATGCCAAAGTTGCAGTCAGATTCATTGCTCTCTACTGAGCCTCTTCTTGGTCAGCCGCATCTCAATACTGTGAGACACAACAATTCTCCTAACGGCCCTCGTTTACCCAACAAGTACGTGCTCTTCATGTTGACGTGTTTAGCCCTAATTACCATATTTCTCATTGTTTTTATGTATTCTTGATTTCTAGACTAATGATTGACTTTGATAATAATGACATTGTTACGCTTTGTTCCACATTATATGTATTTGTTCCACATGATATGTAACATTGCACCCAATTTAACGAGTTAAACTTAGGTACAATGTATGTATATGCTAAAGTGGTATATCTGACAAATAATACACATGCATTTCGCCACGCAGGATGTACCATGTAGGAGATATACTTAAAATTTTCTCACCCGATATGGAAAGATGCAAGTGTATATCCTACGTGGCGAGATGCATGTGTATTATTGATTGGTGTACACGCTTGTTCCATATACACAAGCCTTCGATAGCTAGTCAAAAATCATCCATAAAGCTCTATGCAAGTAAGTGATGTTATTTTTGAGTATTTCTATAAAACTAGATAAGACTCCTTATAAAAGAGCCTTATCTATTTTCTTAAAAAATTTTGCTATTTTTACGTAAAGTTCAAGAAACAACCATAAAACTTTATCCCATATGTGATGCTGTTTTACTTTTTGCAAGAAGGAGACTTGTTTTTATAGTAACATGTGACATCTAACGAAGAATAATTTGTCCCACCACGTGCTTGGGCGAGCAAAACTTGCGTGCACTTTTCAAATTGGCATCTCTTTGTATGCCAAACTTACCCAATAAAATTCAACGTGACACCTAACAAATATTTAGAATATTTCTTTTCTGGAATCCTAATTATCCTATTATTATTACTTGACGTATTAAAAAGTGTACAAAGTTCCAAAAGTGTAACGAAATACTAGACCGAAAAGGGACCGAGCCCATATATATGTGTAAGCGCCAGACACGGGCCAAGTTTAGTTGAATTTGGGCAAGAAAAACGCCTACTAAGTACTAACAACTTTAATGGATCTCAAGCCCAGTTCAAATAACAAATTTGGATCAACAAAAAAGCCCATGTTAGCATATACTATTTTTTTCTTTTTTCTTTTATATTAAATACTAGGGGCATATAGGAAGAGGGGAGGGATATTGGAATTGGAGTGTAATTTTATTCACCCTATACCGCCTGTTAAAGAGGGGTTAGTTCTAAAAGATGGTCTCACTCTCTCTCTTCATTCATGCAAACACTCTCTTTCACTCTTGTCTTTTACTCTATTTCACATTAATTAAGTTTCATTATTTGTTTAATTTAATTTACTTTTATTTTTTTTGGGAATTTTATTAAGCTTCATCATGACTTATAATAAAAAAATAAACAAATAAAAGTCTTGAACAAATTGAATTCCCCTTAAGAATCTCATTTCCATATATGAATATATCTTCTCTTTTTAGTTTTTCCCCTCTCTTTCTAAGATTTTTTTTTGGGGGATAAAATCGTATTTATATTTTAATCGAAATATATTCAATATAAGTATCAAATTAAATATCTCGTCCAATACTTTAACATGAGTTAATTTGCAAGATTTAACTATAAGTATACAACCCACTGAAATGCATTAAAAATAGATAAAATTATCAGTTTAATTATTTTAAATTTTTATTCATACCTTATTTTCAAACTTAAATTCAAGTACATAATAAATGATATCTTCAATTTTCTTTTCCTTTTTCTTTTTTTTGAATGTATACAACTTTCTCATTTAGTTAAAACTAAATAATGTCATATCAAATTATTGATTGTAGCCAAAGTGGGTGGAGCAAAATTTTAAAAAAACATGTAAATATCATTTTAATTTGAATTCGTGAGTTTGAAAATAAAGATATGAGTCAAAATTTAAAAAAAATAAAATTGATAATTTTAATTGTTCTCTTTGATGCATTTTATCAGGTGATGTATTTATGAATGTATCTTAAAAATTAACTTATATTAAAATAGTAAATAAGATATTTAATTTGCTAATGAGGTCTGACCCATTTGATTAGAGGGCTATGTTGAGTTAATGAGACATAACTCATTTGTTGATTTTCTTAACTCTGTGTTTTAGTAGGATAAATGTCTATGAGTATTTGTACTGTTATAATACATATTTGTAATTGTACTTTAAAAAAAATAAGATATTTAATTTGAAACATATGTTAAATATGTTTCGATTAAAATATCAACCGGATTTTGCCCAAATAAGAAAATAATCTCAAAAAGGGAAAAAAAATTTCAAAATCGAGCTTATGAATGGCAATGGGGCGGGTTCAGGGTGGGTATGCCTTCCCCCGTCCCCGCTCCGTTAAGAAATCCCTCTTCCCGTACCCGATTCAATCAGGTACGGGATGGGGGTGATTCGGGGCGGGTACAAAAAAATACCCGTTACCCGCCCCGTTAAGAAATAACTAAAAAAATATAGAAAAAAATGGAATTAAAACTATATGAAAAGTCATCCTAAGTATCATGTCAATTTCATCTTTTGGTATCTAGTTTCAAAATTTCATAGAGAACAAAATATTTTTTCAAAAAAAAAAACGGGGTATCGGGGCGGGGGGCCAAAACCCGTCCCCGTCCTGATAAGATTTCAAGGCGAAAAATTTCACCCTATACCTGCCCCGATACTTAACGGGCGCACACACACACA
The DNA here is from genome assembly GCA_963692815.1 of Nyctanthes arbor-tristis. NCBI lineage: Eukaryota > Viridiplantae > Streptophyta > Magnoliopsida > Lamiales > Oleaceae > Nyctanthes > Nyctanthes arbor-tristis. Next base: position 2,909 of record CAVNYN010290277.1, on the reverse strand, counting down.
CACTCCCCCCCAAAAAAAATTTTAAGGAGAGGCCTCCTGTACACATGACCCTCTCTTATTGAAGTATCATGAAGCCCCTATTATTGGAGAATCAGAGGCCCCTTGATCCCCCAATAACAAGGGTGAGGCCCCTCTCCATGGAATAACTCATTCTCTCTCTCTCTCTCTCTCTCTCCTCCCCAATTATTATCATTACTTTAACCCCATTTCTCTCCTATTAACTATTATTATTTCTTTCTCCCCTTTAATAAATATAACCCCCTACGGAGGGTAAAGATACTCCCGTCAAAGGGGCATGAATAAAATTATACTCTTGGAATTTAAGTCTTAGCTTGAAAACACGAGCACAATTCGAACCACAATTTTAATTCAATCTATTTTAATTTTAAATTTTTTAGTTAAACAACTCACATTCACATATATCTTATAGAGAACCTGCATGTATTATATAAATATATTTCACTATACTCATTCTCTCTTTCTCTTTGACAAAAAATGATTAAAAAAATTATCGTTTAAATCTACTTACCGTCTCACTTATTTCAAGGAAAAAAAAAGAGAAAAATTTATTAGTTTGCTATAGTCCTTAATTAACCCGTTTTTCTATAGAGTCAGATTGAACTCTTGTATGACTTACTGTTTTCTATTACCCTTTGGCTCTATACATGATTTCGATCTAACTCTATAGAAATATTGCATAATTAACACGACCTAACGCGACATGGAGGAATAAATTTAAAGATGAGCTCATTTGTAAAGAAAAAATGGTTAAAATGAAAAGACAGGGAGGAAAAAGAATAATAAGAATAATAATAAAGGAAGAAAAGAAATTGCAGGAAAAAGATGAAAATTGATTGATAACGGAAAAGTGGAGAAACTTTCAGCAAGGCAGGACCTTATAGTGTACCGTATAGTATGCCACGCCGTAAGCATGTTGGTGCGACCACCAAAGGTACAAATTATTCAGCACATTGGACCAAGTCGCAAAGCGGACGGGAGCCACCCGGTGCAAGTTTTACCTGCGATCAGCCCGCGATTTTAGAATCTCAAGTGGGTCCCGCTTGATCCTCTGATTAGCCAATCATATTCCGAAACATGGATGTGATCCAGTACTTTTGACATGTCTCTCAACGCGTACAACCAGCTTGTACTAGTTGTACCTTTGGGTTGTGCTATTTGGACAAAACTGACTCATAACATAATCTAATTTCTCAACACATTACATTATTTTTACATTAATGATAATTACATAGGCCGTATATTTATTTTATCATACTCTTTATCTATTTTTATGTCTAAGTAGAATTATTATGTACCTTTTCATAATGTGCGAGTGTTGCCGCTGAACATTTTTTGATGAAAAAGTCGGAAATAGCATCATTACTGGTACGAGGATTAGGAAGGAAAATATGTTAATCAAGTGCTTCATTCTCGTTATTAGCACCAAATCTTCCAAAAAAATTGTTTTAATTATCCCTTAGTTTGACAACTATATTCAATTTACTACAATAATAATACGTTTCAAAATTTTTAAAATTTCACTGCTCATTCTATCTCTCGATTTATTGTAATTTCTTTAGTGCCCGCTCCTTTGACAACCATTATAAATATCTATCAATAAATCGATTTGTTTTTTAAAATTATGCTATGTGGCTGGTAGCATGATTCGTTTCTTCTTGCACTAAAAATGTTCCAAAAGTAGTTACAAAGAATAAGCTCTTAGTTGATATTTTGTTGAAAAAGGGGTCTGATGTGACAAGCACTTAAAATGTAGTTGACCGTTGATGTGTTTATAAAATTACGAGTACCTCTAAGGAGAGTACTCCCTAACGTGTAAGCCCCTGATTGGGGAGAATCAAGAGGGTCATGTCATAGAGTACTCACCTCTCTTTATAATTTTTGATAAAATTGCAATCACTACTGTATATAATTAAAACCAATCAGTTTCTTTCTTTCTTTTTTTTTTTTAATTTGGATTTTTTTCTTTTCTTTTTAATGAGTAGAGGGAGATGGAAGTTATAGATAAAAACATAGAGGAAAACAACATCATTACTGTATAGTAATTTAACTTCGATAAATTGGTAAAAACTCCACGAAGAATATAACAAAATTAAGTGATTCAAGAAAATTATCATTTTTATTATATTAGATCACATCTTTGAAAGAAATTTTACTCAATTAACTTGTGCCTCCAACGAACTTTTAGGTTGGCTCTGCCACTGAAACCAACTATATGTCATTGCCAAATGTGGCAATGACCCTTACCTAGTTACCCATTGTATTATTTACTGACCTAGTCGTTTAGGTCAGTTTTCATAGCGAAACGTTAAAATGGATCATGATGACATGAGATGGTTGTTTAATATATGCTCTTTTACGCTGTCTATTTTAGGTTGGTTTTTTATAGTTCCCAATGGCGTAGCCAGCCGATAAGAGAGGGGGGAGCCAGATCGATAACTCGAAGAAGTCTATGAATACTCATTTTTCAAAAGATTACACAAAGTCAAGTATATTAAAAAAAGCGTTCAACAACTCAAAGTTTAGTTCACTAAACTAAAAAGTTGAGTTAAGCACGACGATTTTTTTACTTTAACAAATTTATCAATAAGAGGATCTATATTTATTTTGCTAACAAGCTCTATTTTAATAAAGAATGCAATGTAGTTTTTCCTTTCTTGCTAGGAAGTTGTTTGCTAAAATCAAGTCTGAATCCATTAACAAGATTGAATCCATTAATCAATGTAGTAATACATCCTATAGGAGGATTTTACTAATTGTAGTCATATTCCATAGCTTGATTTTGCAACTTGTATCATATTATATTCTCCAAATGAGTAGCTACATCATTTGCTAGTTTTTTAGTTAACAAATCAAATTAGTACTTTATATCTATAATATTTCCCAAAAAC
>CAVNYN010290274.1:0-15574 GCA_963692815.1 Nyctanthes arbor-tristis | reverse complement strand
CCTATTGTCGAACTGCCAGCTACACCAGAACCAGATGAGGTACAAGTTCCAGAATGTGATGTTGACGACAACTTTGAAGATCCTTATGATATCCCAACTATTCAACTCAATATGGAAGAGTTCACTCAGAACTTGCAAGAAATTATGCAAAAACAGATGGAAGTACAAGAGGATGATGTGTCAAAAGCTTTGGTATCTTTAACACAAGAAGCAGCCTCAATACCCATGCCGAAACTCAAGAATGTGAACAGACTTAGAACAGAGCATCAAGTGTAAGCAAATGCTCCTACTATTAATCATGAACGGTGTGCAACCTTAACCTGCATATAATTTTATTGGTGTAATTTTTGGAGAGATGGAAAGTCACTAGCATTTCATAAAATGAAAAATAACTATACAAGGAGCATGATAACACGTTTGCCAATTCTCAAGGGATATTATTACTAATTTTCTCCTTTTACAGCTATGAGCTTCCAGATTCACATCCTCTACTACAAGGGGTGAGCAATACTTCTTCATTAATATGAAAGTTACACCACATGCCTGTTTTTTCTTGATCGCTATATTACTTAAATTTGTAGATGGATAAAAGATCTGTTTTTTCTTGATCCCTATATTACTTAAATTTGTAGATGGATAAAAGAGAAGCAGATGACCCCTGCTCATATCTACTAGCAATATGGACCCCAGGTAATGAAGCATGTATATCTACTAAATTCTAAAGTACCCTAGCAGAACCCTTCCCAGATAATAAAAATAATTACTGCAAAATGAATGGGTGAAGTATGCAATTTCAAAAGAAAAGGCAAATTACAAAATAAAACAACTTAAAAGTATATCTCTCAACTAATTCTATCATGCTCATTGCTTTCCATACCAGGTGAAACTCCAGAAAGTATACAGCCACCAGAAAGACAGTGCAACGCGCAAGAATTTGGAACTCTCTGCAGCTACGAAACATGTCTTTCATGCAATAGTATACGAGAAGTGAACTCCCAAATTGTCAGAGGCACAATTCTGGTAAGGGAAAGCCGCAAAATGTTTTACCATATTGGTAGCCATAAAAAACTATAATACCCTAAAAGAGGAAAAGAAAAAAGGGGGGGCGAGAGAGAGAGAGAGAGAGAGAGAGAGGGTTCCTCTTCTTAATCTAATCCATCATATCCAATCATGACAGATACCCTGCAGAACAGCTATGAGAGGAAGCTTTCCACTCAACGGTACCTATTTCCAAGTTAATGAGGTAAGCTCAAATAAAACATTGCAACATGGTGCCTCTCATCTGAAATGGATCTGGAGTGTAAAATTTGTTGATGACAGGTGTTTGCGGACCATGAATCTAGTCTGAACCCCGTCGAAGTTCCAAGAGACTGGCTATGGAATTTGCCTCGAAGAACTGTGTACTTTGGAACTTCCATTCCCACAATTTTTAAAGGTAAAGAACTAAAAAGAGATGGGCTGCTATTTTTAATGGATATTCCAAGAACGCCTGAAATTACATATTCTCTTTATTCTTATCAGGGCTATCAACAGAAGGTATTCAATACTGTTTTTGGAGAGGTATGTGTAGATGTAAGACATTCTCGTCCAAACTATATTTACTCTCTGTGTCTCACAGAGTGCCATAACAGACAATTTAAAGGGACTGACTTAATTTACTTTCTACTTCTCACAGAGTGCCATAACAGAAATTTTAATAGGTTGTCCTCATCTTGGATTTCCATAGATTTTAGAATTTCATATAAATTTGGGATTTTCAACTTAGATTTTAATGAATTTAATTTAATATTAATGACCTTAGAGCTTGTTCTGGGGAGCTTTATAAAACTTTATCTAAACCAACTTCAATACCAATCACATATTTCTCCACAAAATACAAATTTTCACATTTCCCAATAACCTTTCATTACATCTCCGCCACATTCTCCCAAATAAATCAACGTTCATAAAGCTCACAAGAACAAGCTCTTAATCTAAGTACCCAGAATTAGATGAGGATTTTTAATGGATTTCATTAAGCTATAGATTTAGATAAAATCCCATGTACTTCATGAAATCCAACGACTTTAGTAGGATTCTTCTTATTGATTTCATGGTTCATGAAATTCCTTTAAATCCATATGAAATTTAATAGAATCATAATTCATTAAAATCCAGATTGACCCCCCACCCCCACCCAAAAAAAAAAAAAAAAAGACTTTCTTCATCATTCTAATCTCTAAATGATTATAAAATATTCAACTTGAGCAAAATCAACCGTCTTACATTCGAAACAAATGATTATCAAGATATTTGTAAGTTTCAAAAGAACTTCATAAATTTATTTATTTATTTATTTTTGAAAAGGAAAATTTCATAAATTTTATTTGTACACAAAGTAGTACAGATTATTTTAAATTATTTTGAATGTGTGTTTTCGATTTATTTTTATAATAAAAGAATTCATTAAACTCCAACAAAATTTATAAAAAAATCCAACAAATTCCCCTAAAATCTATAACATAGAATTCTTTTAAAATTTATGATTTCGTCGAATTCCACTAAAATCGATGCAAGCCAAAAGAACCATCAAACTTCAGAAGCCTACTAAAGAATTGAAGCGGGGTGCTTCTACTGCAGCCCCCAGAGCACCATTGAGATTAAGCCAAAATATCTGATTGCTCACTCCTGCATTTCTGGACGAAGAAAAACTGTTGAAAATCTGGATCAAAAAATTTAAAATAAATAATAATAACACCAATAACAGCAGCAGCAACAATAACAGCATGATGGAATTTACCCTCAACATAATGATGTTAAGCCTCATTGTAGAATGATGAATTGGATTCTTTACAGGAAAATATAACATAATCTCAACAGGTTCAGTACATGGATAGATTCAAAACCGCGTGATCATCAAAATACTAAAACAGGTTGGCAGAACTTCCACCCTATGTTCAATACTTCCATAGCATAGGGAAAAATGCAAAACATGGCCCAATCTATTAAATCTAGGAAAATTGTTATTGGATGATACTGTCTCAAATTTTAATTAAACTTATTTGCATTTACCATCACTTTCCCATCCTAGAGAGATTTAAAATAGTAAGTGACAACAAATAATTTGCACCTCTCTCATTGCCTCCGTTCTAGATTCCCCATCAACGAACGGTGGGAATTTACTTTCTCCATTCCACTTTCTTGCTCATCTTGTATTTACTTTACCTTCACATCAACCAACATTGCGTGACAGAATTCATATCCAACAGCGATTGTTAGAAAAGCAAATCAAATCTTTGTCACTTTCCAGTATTCCTGGTATTCATCTCTCCCCAAATTGCAAAAGATTCTCCTGTCAACCTTCTCATCACCCCCGTTTCTTCTTTTCGTTTATTGTAGTCCATTTTCTATCAGTCAGTTCTTCGAGATTCCCACTTTGCTATTTCAATAAGATCTCTCCAAAGTTTTTAAAAAAAACAACAAAAAACAGAAATAAAAGATCAAATCCAATCGGGGGTGGATGTAGCCACCGGCCATCATGGGCTTCAGCCTGTCTACTAAAAAAGCTAGAAAGTTTAATTTAGAAAGGAAAAAAATGAACTTATACATAACCTTAGCCGAATTAAATTATTTCTTATTACAACCTGTGTCAATAGAAATCCTAGATCGACCTCTAAATCCAATGCTTGTACGACGTGCCCCATAAAGGAGAGACTGTCTTTATTTCATACCTTTCTCCAATTCATGATTTGATTCTTTAGTCTTTACTGCAAAAATTTTGTTGGATAGATACATGAAAGAGAGCCCTTGTAAGTGGTCAAGTTAAAACTTAAGAAGTTATTAATTATAAGTAAAAAAAACCTGTGGAATTGGTATTTACAATTTGATGCTCATCCTCGAAAATCAATAAAAATGTTGAATATGAACAGAATATGAGAGCTTTACACCACTCATCTCAAGTAAAAACCATGACAATCATGAGGGGGGCACCTAACATCTTACCAAACAAGCTAACGATAGTTCTACAACTTTGATTTCTAGTCCTATAGATAGGTGTTCAACATATAGAACCTTCATTCATGTCCAGTGCTAGAAGACCACTATCTATTTACAATCTCAGCGTATTATCCTAAAAACTTCTTCACTTCAGCATAATCAGCTTTCATGTTTTCCAGGCTTTGTCTGTGTAAGGGGATTTGACAGGAAGACACGTGCACCGCGTCCCCTTGTTGCCAGATTGCATTTCCCAGCCAGTAAGATATCTAAGCAAAGGTCAAGGACGGGTGACAATTAGGTAAAATCCTACTCACCAAAGCCAACTGTAGGGTTATGTAGAAACAGAATTAGCGGGTATGGCAACAGACTTGGATCTTCACAGTGCCAAAGGAAATCAATTTAGCTTGATTGTTTATATGATTTGAAGCGGATTGAGTCTGTGTAGAATGAAATCTTATTATTTCTGCTCAAAGAAGAAGTGCTTCTTTATAGGCTAACATAGAATGACAGACCTTCATTCTAAATTATAATTTATTAGCTTTCTTTTTTTGGCCATGTATTCTCTAAAACTAAATGGAGCAGAAAGGCAATATTAAAAGGCACCATGCCCGATTTCATGGGTGGTGGGCATGGTAAATAAACTGGCCAAGCTAAAATATTTACACATGAGACATAAGCCAAAAGGTAACTTCTCCTTCCTGCAGATAATAGTAAGCTATCTAATAAAGTTATCTATTCAAAGGTGACTTCTATAACTTCAAGAAGTGTTGGGATTGCCACCGCAACAAGATAGATTATCAAGTTAGTGTGGGGATGATGATCAAGTCAGTGAACGGTGAGCAGTTATATCATATGTGGCAATCTGTTATATATTCAAAACCAGAAAAAAGGAATGTAATAAAGATCGGAAGAGCACGATGGAGCTTCTACATGCAGGTAATTGCAATGTGGCTGAATTATTGTTAATCTTATTATGAAAGCTTGGTTCATGAGCTTGACGGTGTTAATGTTAATGTATCAATCATTTGAACTTCCTGGTGGGAGTAGGGTAAGTTCACACGAGACCAGACCTTTTGTTTGGTTGGTGACTTGAGTAATGGCGGTTGGTTTCAATGACATTTCCATACACTGTTTAAACACGTGTGATTATAAAAATTACATAGAAGTTTCACTTGATCTCTCAAAATTATCAGAATTGCCATGACTTAAAATTAGTGGAAACACCAAGCAACGAAACAATGGCGTTGACAGTTCGTAACTACCTATAAAAAATAACCGTATCAGGTCAGAACATATCTAATACAAGAAGCCCTAAAACAATGACATGCTAGCAGGCAGATACGCAGAACTCTTTCTATATCTGTCAAAATTCAGAAGAACACTAATAGCTTGCCAAGTCTCCAGGATTAAATCAGAACTCGGTCATTCTCTTGTCAGTATTAAACACTGCAATTAAACATCTATAACTTCTAGTATGAAATTTCTTTTTCTTCATGTTTGTAGATTCAAAGCTATCCATACAAGAAATTATATATATACGTCCATTCCAGTAAATAACCCAATTGAAATCTCACGATGAAATCAATCAATGGAAACGCTTTTTGTCACACGGATAAGAGAGATGGATAATTATGAACAACAAATTGTACCTCTGTGTGTGCTGAAAAGCTACACAAGACATCGATGGAGAGAGTAAGGTAGTGTCCGATTCAACAGAGGGATTTTGGAAAGTTTTGCCGCCTTAACCGCTAAAGGAGAGATTTTCCGTCAAAGCCTCGTTATCTTTTATGGCCCCTCATTATATTTTTTATGCCTTATAGTTTAGTAGTTTGTAATGCTTTTTAAACCTTGATATGAAACGTCTTTGTTACCCATTAAATCTAGAAAAAAAAATCTTAACATAAACATTTTTGTTACCCATTAAATCTAGAAAAAAAAATCTTAACCATATGTTAACAGAGGCTTATTGTGAATAGAGGCATTTTTTTATTAACAGATGTTCTTTTTTAGTTAATAGAGGCATCTTTTAATAGAGGCTCTTTTTTGTCGACAGAGGTTCATTTTTTGTTAACAGCAAAGGCATATTTTAACGAGACTACTTTTTTATTAACAGAAGCTCTTTTTTTTTTTTTTTTTTTTTTTTTTTTTTAACAAAAGTCTCTTTTTGGTTAATAGAAGCATCTCATTTTTTTTATTAACAGAAGCTACTTTTTTTGTTATCAGAGGCATACTTTTTTGTTATGTTAACATATACCTCATGTCAAAAGAGATGACTTTTTCAACAGAGGCCACTTTTTAAACAGATAGAGACTACTTTTGTTAATAGATACCACTTTTTAATAGAGACAACTTTTGTTAGCAGAGACATCTTTTATTAACATATACATCTTTATCAATAGATTTTACTTTTTTTAATAGAGACCGTTTTTATTAACAGATACATCTTTTTTTTATTATGTTAACATATGTTTTAACATATACATCTTTATCAATAGATTCTACTGTTTTTAATAAAGACCGCTTTTATTAACAGATACGTCTTTTTTTTATTATGTTAACATATGTTTTTTGTTAATAGAGACTACTTTTTAACAGAGATCACTTTTTTGACAGAGGCAACTCTTGTTAATAGACACATCTATTTTCTGTTACGTTTTTAACATAGGCCATTTTTAATATGATAACAAACATATTTTGTTAGTTAGATAGATAACATGATAGTAATAGAGGTCTTTTGAGTCTGTTTATAAACAGAACTCCGTTAAGCAGACCTTTTTTTATATAGACCGACATTTCTTTTCCTACACTAAGGGATATGATTACATAAGTAGAGACATAATGTTATGTAGATAGAGGCCTTTCTTTTCGTAAACAAAAGGACATGATTCCATGAACCGAGGCTTCCTTATATGTAGATAGAGGTATCTCTTTTCTTAGAGAAATGCATATGATTACATAAACAGAGGCCTCTTTATTTAGATAGAGACATCTTTTTTCTTAAACAGAAATATCTTATTTTTCAAACATAGATCTCTTTTCTCAAGGTAAATAGAGGCCTCTGTTTACGTAAAAAGAGGCATCTGTTTACATAAACCCTTATTTAAGAAAAGAGATGTCTCTGTCTACATAAACAAAGGTCTCTGTTCATAATCATATACCTCTGTGAAAAAGAGATGTCTCTGTCTAAATAAAAAGATGACTCTTTTTTCATAAAAAGAGTCCGTGTCTAAACAAAAAAAAAATATCTCTATTTATGGAAAAAGAGTCATCTGTTTATGGAACAAGACGGCTCCATTTAAGAAAAGAGATGCCTCTGTCTAAATAAAAAAAATGCCTCTATTTATGGAAAAAAAGAGTCACTGTCTAAATAAAAAGATGCCTTTGTTTACCTAGAAGAGACCTTTATTTGTGTGAACTTGTACCAAAAGATATCTCTGTTTCAATCAGAGATAGGACATTTGCTGATTCTAAAAAAAATAAGATCGATGCATAATCTTGAAGATAACAATACTAGCTCCTTCGTCCTATACCTAATAAGCATATTAGATATGCATCTTTGAAGATAGATTGCGGCAAGTTGGCATTGGGGGTATGTCTGCTCAAGGTTCTATTATGGTCGTTGTTCAACCTTGCAATTTCTGTAACATCAGCGTTATATGCGATCGATCGCATACACTTAGCGTTTTGGATTGAGCTTGATGATTGGCTGATCCGCTGATCAATACTAATACGATCAGATGATCACATACGATTGCAATGTTAGACAAAGCCATACAATCACCAATCTCGATCCGAAACGCTAGATTGCGATTGATTGTATACGACACTGATGTTATGGAAATCACAAGGTTGAACGACGACTGTAATAGAACCTTGAGCAGATCACGGCCCTGTCGTCACTACATAAAGTATTAACATGCCCCAACGCCAACAGAAACCAATCTATTTTCAAAAACGGGTATCTAAAATGCTTATTAAGTATAACACGAAAGAGCTGGTATTGTTATCTTTAAGATTATACATTGATCTTATTCGGAATCACCAAACGTTTCATCTCTAATTGCAACAGAGATATATTTTTGTACAAGTTCACGCAAACAGAGGCCTCTTTTCGGTAAATAGAGGTATCTTTTTCGTATACAGATGCCTCTTTTTTCCATGAAAAGAGGTGTCTTTTCTATAAACAGAAACCTCTTTTCGGTAAACAGAGGTATCTTTTTTGATAAATAGAGGCATCTTTTTTCCATAAATAGAGGCCTATTTTTATTTAGACATAGGCATCTCTTTTCGTAAACAGATGCCTCTTTTCTATAAACAAGGGCCTCTTTTCAATAAATAGAGGCATCTTTCTTCCATGAATATATGCCTCTTTTTCTATAAACAAAAGCATAATTTTTATTTAGACAGAGGCATCTCTTTTTGTATAAATAGAGGCTTCCTTTCAGTAAATAGAGGTCTCTTTTCGGTAAACCAAGGCTTCTTTTTTTGATAAACAATGGCTTATTTTTATCTAGACAAAGGCATCTCTTTTCGTAAGCAGGGGCCTTTTTTCAGTAAACAGAGGTCTCTTTCTTCCCTAAATAGAGGCCCCCTTTCTACAAATAGAGATCTCTTTTCAGTAAACAGAGGCCTCTTTCTTCCATAAACAGAGGCCTCTTTTCCCCACAAACAAATGCTTCTTTTTCTATAAACAGAGGCATCTTTTTGATTTAGACAGAGGCATCTCTTTTCTTATAAACAGAGGCCTCCTTTCCATAAACAGATATATCTTTTTAGTAAACAGAGTCCTTTTTTTTCATAAATAGAAGTATCTTTTTTATTTAGACCGAGACATCTCTTTTCATAAACAGAGGTATATGATCTATAAATAGAGACCTCTGTTTATGTAGACAGAGGAATCTCTTTTCTATAAATAGGGGAATATGATTCAATAAACACCTATGCCTTTTTGCAACATCTTTTTGTACAAGTTTACGCAAATAGAGGTCTTTTTTTTGGTAAATAGAAGTATTTCTTTTGTAAACAGAGGCTTCTTTTTCCGTATACAGAGGCTTTTCTAAAAACAGAGGCTTGTTCCTTCTATAAACAGAGGCCTCTTTTTCCATACATAGAGGCTTTTTTTTTTTATTTAGACAGAGGCATGTCTTTTTCCTAAATAGAGGTATACAATTCCACATACCCCAATACCTTTTTGCAACAGAGATATCTTTTTGTACTAGTTCACACAAACAGAGGATATGATCTATGAACAGAGACCTCTGTTCATATAGGCAGAGGCATCTTAAACCGGTTCCTGTCACAATTACTCAGTTCAACTGAACACGTATGCTAATGACTATAGATCATTTACACTTATCAACGCTCATAGACGCAATATTTACATTACAAGTGACTTCTCTTTGTACAATCGAAATATGAAGTACATGAATCCAAATATGAAAAATTGTTACACACAATCTAAGGGTCATAGTCTAGTAAAAATAATCGGGCAGTCAACTTTGTCCTTCATTTCATGATGTGTTGGTTCCGCACAAGCTTCGAGTCTAGACCCGTAGCGAGTGCATTATACACCTCGTCCAATGTCGAAAGCCTACAAAGCACCGATATTGTGCTCCTGAATCTATAGCGTCTGTCCACAACAAACCTCATCCTACAGGCAACTTATACATATTACAAACTCAAATATAGAAAATAATAATACAATAAACAAGCAAAATAGGAAATTTTGTTTTTTAGATTGCTATGAAATAAATTAACATGAGATCTTATCTGCACAACTCATCGAGATATTCACTGACGCATTGAAATGGATGCTTGAAGCGAATAAATCTCCTTATAAATGTTCTTCATTGTTCAAGGAGTTTTCTATTTATTTTAGGGCAAATCTTATTGATTTAAAGCAAGATTTTTCAGAAAAATCAATTTTCTTTCTTCCTCAAAATCAGCAGATAAAAAAGGCAAACTTTTACATTCAACACAGTACTTCTTGAGTTATTTCTATGCCATGAGATCATCAAAAATAGGATATTTAAATTCAAAAACTAATAAATGTTTTTTTTTACGGACGAATTGATTATAGCTTAGTAGAAAAGCATAAAATTGTTTAAATTGTATAAATTTCCAGTTTCATCCTGCCACCACTATTTTGATATCAATTTGTTTAGATAATTAGCAAACTAACTCAAAGACAACCCTTTTTGGTACAATTCTTCTCTTAATAGCAGGGTAGAAAAATAAAGATTCTGACTGTTGCTTCCAGTTAAGGCTTAATTTGAATTATAACACACCTATAATCCTCATGCACCTCCCCCCCCCCTCCCAAAAGGAAACAAAATGAAAAAAAATGAAAAAAATATTCTCATGCAAAACTCCCAGTAAAGATATCAATCTGCATATTCTCTTATCAATTTTTTACTTATGTTTCCATTTACCTTTACATGTTACACGGTAAGAACCAATTGGCACCATACCTAAATAACATTCTTATAGAATCATGGATGCATTATTGAGTTATTATATGAGTGTAGTAGGAATAGAGATCAAGTTTGGCTCTTCAATTTTGATCAATCTAGTTGAGAGGTCGCCTATTCAGTTTCACTATGATCAAAAGACAAAGTCACATGAATCTACCAGACTTCCTTCCGCTCTTTATTTTGTAATTGATTGGCAATCGCAATCTATGCTAAATTACCTTAACGTCCTGTCTAACTGACAATTAAAGAAATACTTGATTATCGTTGTAACTTTTCAAGATTATAATTTTTTATGGTCATAAGTGGTGATTTTGTAGGTCCTTTGAAATATGCAATTAATATGTAGTAGTAGTTAAAGGAGTGCTTTGAGTTGCTAATGTGTGATATATCTCTATGTGATTGCTTTACACCAATAGCTAATAATCTTCTCTAGATTACTTATTACTTTTCACTTTGCTAAAAAATAAGTTAATTTCAGAATAACTCATTCTTAAAATAAATAAATTACTTATTTCCTAAGCTCACTGATAAATCATGGAGGAAAACTACCATATTATCCATTATAGTGATTTTATTTTATTATTTGGGATATTATCTTACGTTTGAGAGTTCACAGATGCTATAGCATAATTGACCTCTTTTCCCGCCTTCTTTTTTCCCTTATGTTCTTCTGGAAGTTAACGATGGACAGATGGCTAATGATGGTTTTCAAGCTTTTCAAACCAACTTTAGAATGTTCCATTACAAGTACAATTATTTCAAAGTTCAAAGCCTTTCCATTTTTTGCTAAATCTTTTTCTTTCATAAGCCTGAACACTTGTAACTGTTTAATTAATTTCATAGGATCCATGTACAATAAATCTAAGCGATGAGTGCAATACATCAAGAATGAGAATTGTATCAGAACTGAAGGGGAAAGATAGGAGGAAGATAGAAATGGAAGAAGAATAGACGGAATGAAGAAAGGAGTGAATTAGAAGAATACTGAAGAATCATGTTATGTCCATATTTCAGGTTTAATATACAATGGAAATTAACAACTCCATATATTAAAACTCTCTAAGAAAACATGGAAAATAGTAATTGTCAACGAATCATCATAATTATTTCAAGTAATCATCTATATCAATCATCATACAATCTCCATGATTATCTTCATCACCAATTACAATACAAGCATGCATTTTCAATCAACCTAGTGTTTTATTATTGTCAAAAGCTATGGCAGTACCTTCAGTGAAACTCAATTAGTATGATAAAAGGGAAAGCAAAATATAATAGGGCTAGGCAACTGTCCTGCGTACTAATCAAGTCTTTAAAGCAATTTTCAAAGTATGTATCTTTTGAGGTGTTGAGTGATGCATTATATTTCCCAAGTGTATGATATTTGATTGCCTTGTTATTTTATCTAGTTTGTAGTCCGATTATCGTTGCAACATTTAGCATAAAATTGTTAGATATTATTAGCACCTCACATTTGCATACACTTTTAGAAACATCATAACTCATTAACTAGGCTTAAAACTCTTACTAACAGCAGTATCTTCCTCCAAGAAAACAAAAGGAACAACAAAAGCTCTAACAAAAGGAAAAAAAATTGAAATGTTTGGTCAAATTACATTGTAAAGAAAATTCAAGGCGAAATTAACAAGAATAACATAAATAGAGAAAATTGACAATGTTCAATCCGTAAGCTATAATCTACTAGGAGCTAGGGTTTTCACAACTTTTCTTATCCCAAAATCTATTTTACAACTGCAACATTCTAGAAATTCCATAACCCAAAATTTCCTATTTACATAAAATTTACACAATCTGATTTAAAGTACAGATAGGTTATGTTACCTTCAAACTTTTGCCCAACTTTGTCTTTAAGTTCCCACAACACTGATGAATCACAGAGAGCTTGAGAGGTTGCTCAAATTCTTGTACGGAAAACTAGCCGTAGAGGAGCAATTTTGAATTTTAGAGATGGATATAGTGACCGAGCCGTCTGTTCTTCGTGGGGAGAATTGGGTCATGTCTCCTCGGTCACTCGCTCGTTCTTCAGATCTAGCCCTTTTTCTAAATTTTCTATCTTTTTTTTTTTTTTAAGGTGGTCAACTATGGTCAAAGAGTCCAAGGGCCAAAAAAAAAAAAAGGGGTGACCCGGCCATTTGGACTAGTTTCCACCTAAAGATCCCCTCCATTTTTTATTTGACGTTTAAGACCCACAACTAAAGCCCATTCCCGGGTTCGGATTCTATGTTGTAGGATCAAATTATTGAATGTCCTTAAGTACATTATTACAAGGTAAAACAACATTTTTCTCAGTAAAATCTTTATTCTTTTTTTAATGCTATAGGTCTTAGCCTTTATAAATTGATAGACAAGGTCCTTAAAGCGTCTCCAATAGACTCTTGAAATACAAAATCTTTTTTACTTTAAAGAGTCAGGTATTAAAAGTGAGTTCCAATAGACTCATTATTTTAACATTTTGAAATAGAGAGTGAGTTTGACTCTCTAAATTTAGAAAGTCTCATGTACTCTCTATAATTTAATGTTCCAAATTCCTATAATATTCTTCTTCTTCTTCTTCTTCTTCTTCTTCTTCTTCTTCTTCTTCTTCTTCTTATTCTTATTATTATTATTATTATTATTATTATTATTATTATTATTATTGAACTACCGGGGATTGTATGAGAGGGAAATCGAATGCTATCAAACAGCATGGATCTTGGGCCCATATTCTTATCTTGATTCAACCAAATAACAATTACTTTTATTGGTAAAAGACAATTAAAATAAAATATCATAATGACTGTTTTTTTTGTTCAATCAAAATAAAGAGTACAAATAAAGAGTTTGTAGTAGTAATTAAAATATTTTTCTTTCCAATAATGAAAAGAATCTCTCTACTATAAAACATGCTCTTTAAAAATAAAGTGGCGGCTTTATTTGATGATGTATTCTAATTTGATTATGCTAATGAATAAGATTCCTCCTTTCAAAAAACCAATAATAATAAATAAAGTGGCGGTTGGAGAAGCTCTCAATCCCACTAAATGACAATTATACCCTCACCTATTAAATAAAACAAAAGTATTCTTTAAAAAAAGGTAAAAATAATAAAAAAAGAAAATAATTTCTTCCTCACGGTATCTATCTAGGAGATATATATATATATATTAAAATTGAATTTTTTTTTTCATTCTAACTTATGTAGAAACATTTCAAGATCTACTTCTTTATCTACCTAGCTACCCCATCACTTGACTGGAAATGAGAAACAATAGCAAAAAAAATTTTCCGGAGAGGGTGGAGATCATTTTTTACAACAAGGAGAGAATCGAAGACAAAATGGTGGTCTTCTCTTTTATTGGTGGAATCTGTCATTTTTTATCAAGTTGGGATGATAGTGGGTAACTAAGTAAGTAGGATGCGGAAGATTTACTTCCAGAAATTATTTTCTTTTTTAACTTTTACTTTTTTAAAATTCTTTTATTTTTATTTAAGGATAAAGGGTATAAATGTCATCTTCGTAGCATTAGAGACCTTATGTGTTTATTTATGAAAGAAACGGGACTCAAGGCATGAAAAAAAAATAGGGATCTAGTTGATACAATGTGTAAAGGTTGGTGACAATATGTGAGATTTACCCTTCTCACAAAGACATCCTGTCTAGTTTTAAAACTTGTATATGGAATCCTTACAATTTAATATTTTTAACTACATTTTTTTAATACAATATAAGGACCACATAAGTGGGATGGTGCGGTGACTCAATGATGGTAGCTCGATGTCGGTCACATAACCTGGTAAGACAGTACCATTAACACCAAGACAAACCCTCTTGGTCTTGAAGCTACATTTTTTTAAAGCTTTTCCCGATTATTTGTAAAAATAGCAAACTTAACTTAAAAATGCTTAAGCACTAGACACATGACGTCGTGCATAGTTATGTGGTATAATATCAGTATATCATGATACACCCCAATAAATCATAATGATACTAAACGTTTGATACTTAAATATTTTAAGATAGAAATGTTTCAGCAATAGACATCTAATCCCATAACGGCACTAGATAGTGATGTATCACACTATCAACACATCACCACACTTCCTTGATAGTAATTTGATCAAGCACGAAATAGATACTGTGTTGATGTGATTTGCAGGGATTAGGGCTGGGCATCTAAACTGAAAAACTGAACCGTTTGGCCGGCTCAGTTCGGTTCTTAAGCTGTATGGGTCGGTTGGGGGTCGTAGTTGGCCGGACCTAGTTAGTCCAGTTCGATCTACACCGAACCAGGATGACCCGGTTTGGTTAAACCGATTTGGAGCCATCGGTTTTAACTTCCCCCCCTAAAATCGTGTTTCCAAAATCGCAATTCCGGGGTTGAGCTTAGATGGAAAGACTGAAAGGGTGAGAGTTGAGGGAGATAGAGTTCTTTAAGGGTGGTTGCTTTTTCCTTTTACCCAATGATTTTACCCATACCTAAGCAAACAACCCTTGTATGGTGTTCCTGTGGTTGTAGATATGGGACTGCCTTTGCCATCTTTTTCTCTTTTGTTTCTGCTTTCTGGTACATTTCCCGTGCAACACTGGGAATTATTACTTGTTTATGGGATTGGGAGTATATGAGAAATAAGAACTCCAAACTTGGGACTTGGCTGCTTCTTCCCTTCCGCCGCTGCTGCGCCGCATTTACCTCCGGCTCCGCCGCCACTGTTGCAATTGCCTACGCCATCCCTGACACCATTGCTGCTGTAGCCAACGTCGATATTGAAGAGAAAACACACACACACACACACAGAGAGAGAGAGAGAGAGAGATAGAGAGATGTAAAGGGAAGAAACTGAATTTAGGGTTATTTTTTTTTTTCTTTGTAGTGGTAAACACGGCTTGATTCAAGTGGCTTTTGATTTATTTTTAAACCAAATCATCACATTCGGTTTGGAGAAATTGTAAACCAAATCAAACCATTTAATTTTTCAAACCAAACCAAATCAAACCTACCTTTTTAGTTCGGTTTGTTTTAAACTGCGGTTTGTCTATCGACGTTATGAGAACGGACTCAAAACATGATATTTTATAAATATAAATATTTTATTATACTAATATGTTTTTTGAATATTAATAC
>CAVNYN010290269.1:0-11491 GCA_963692815.1 Nyctanthes arbor-tristis | reverse complement strand
ACTCATGTATGCGAGAGTAGGTCTATACAAAACCGCTTCGACTAAAAACATTTCCTGGGATATGAGATTAACCCATCTTAAAAATTATAATTTTGTGGGGTAACTTAAATAACTTGCATGTTAAATTTTAAACACTTCTGTTTATTTGCATTCTTTTGAACTAAAAAGAGTGGCATCTATAATTTAAAAAAAAAAAAAAAAAATTTGTGATAACCCATTTCACGCCATATAGCAGAACGTTTGAGTTCATATGTCCCCAATTATTTATAGCAACAAACTCGTTCCTGTAGACACTAAAATAAGATTATATTATTATTACTAGTTAATCTATCCATGCATTACACGGGAAACACATATACATCTCTAAAACAAACTAAAACAAACAATTAATTAAAAGATAAAAAATAAAAAAATATACGCAACTACTTCCAAATTGATATTCTATGTTAATTGATCGATTGCAGGCCAATATATGTGTGCAATCTATATATAGAGCTGCTTATATACTTACCGGATTAGGCTGCTTAAAGGTTGCTTTAATTATTCAAATATAAAAGGAAATAGATAATTACAAATTTGATTGCTGCACTTGCCCAGTTAAACGCAAGGGAAGAAATAGTTAAGAATTTGATTGATACACTTACTTGGTTAAACGAAATAGATCGGAAGAGCGCAAAAGGCCAAAAGTTCCGCCTCAACAACTGGAGATGATTAAAAATTACTATACAAAATTAAAATACGTAATAAACAAAGTTATGAAAATGTGAAAAAAAAAAGATAAAGGTGAGCTGATAAATAGATTATTAAAAATTACTATGCAACATTAAAAAATTAACCTACCATTTAGTTAGTATTAACCAATTAGAGCAAGATTAATATTGGGAGAAAAAAGCCAGAGGGAAAAAAGCCAAGGGAAAAAAACAGGGGGATAAAAACCTATTTCCAAATAATGTGTGGGGAAAAAAGTGGAAGGGAGGGGATATGAATTAGACACGTGGCGGTACTTTAGTAAATTGGAAGGGAAGTGGGAGTGAGAGGAAATAATATTTTATTGGATTGAGGGGAAATGGGAGAGGACGAAAAAACCTAAATGAGAGGCCAGGTTTTTAACCCCGCCCCCCACCAAAAAAAAAAAAGAAGGTTTTCCTCCATCCATTTTGACACAATATTTGGGTTGTTAGGGGAAAACCCCAAAATTTTGGGTTTTTCCCAAATATTAATTGTGCTCTTATTATTATTAGAGTGAACAACAAAAGAGGGAAAAAAAGAAAAATAAATGAAAATAAAAACAAAAAAATAAATAAAACATTTGTGACATCAACTTGAAATCATCATAACATCAGATTTTCAATTCCCTTAGGGTGCCAGTTTTAGGCAGGGAAAAATAACTCACCACTTAGTTAGTATTATAAATATATAGATTATTATTATTATTATTCCGATCTAAAAAGAGGGGAAAAACGAAAAAAACGAAAATAAAAACAGAAAAATAAATAAGATATTAGCGACATTAACTTGACATCATCATGACATCAGATTTCTAATTCCCTTAAGATGCTAATTTTAGGCGGAAAAAAATTGCCCACCACTTAGTTAGTATTATAAATATATATATAGATTATAATTTTTTTTAATCCAAGATTATATTATTATTTAAAAAATAAAATGCACATAACATGATTATTGAATTACTGAATATTTATTTCTGTGATGGTGACCAAGTTTTTGAACGTTGCTTTCTCTGCAGGCAAAATAACATTGTTGTCTGTCTATTCGCCCGTCTTGAGAACTCTTTGTCACCATCTTCTTTCCCAAACCTTACAAATACAATCTACAAAAGACGCAGTGAAGGACGGGAATAAATTGAAGATGCAGTGTTTAATCCTACATAAGAGATTATTAGCAAAAATCTTGAGGTTCCAATTTTTGAGACCATTAGTTACACAGATACGAGACACAACACGACAACACCAATATGTAAATTCAAGCAATAATTAATATCAAAATGTAAGAATATCATCAATTAGTTGCACAGATATGACACGTGACATCAATATGTGAATTCATTCATTAATTTATTTTTTTAAAAAAAAAAAGGTAAGAATTTATAGACTAGTGGTACAAAAAGTAGTACATGTAGCATTTCCCCAGAAATTAGGGCGATTTGAAGTAGTAGAAGAAGAAACAGATGATCCTGTGTGTGGATGAAAATCAGAATTAGTGACAGAATGTGGACTTGAAAAAGAAGGAGAACTGAGAAGAACTTGAAGGTGAACAAAAATAACAAGAGAAATATTACCTGAGGGTAAAAAAAGTCTATCAATTTGAGAGTCGGAACTCGGAAAATGATACTGTGTCCTATCATCTCTCACACATGATAACATTGGCAACGTTTTCTTCTTAATACTGTGTCCTATTCCATTGTAGCACCGTATAGACTCGGGAATGGACATGTTTCCAATAAACCATGCTTCCTTAGCATTTATGTAAACCCAAATCAGTAGCTGTGAAACCATTTCTCAATTTCCCAGATGACTTTAAACCATCAACTCCAGGTTTCAGGAACGTGTAACACTTAAAACAACATTAAACAGAAGTAGCAATAGCAAATGAACACGAGCAGAAAATTCAATACAATGAATGCTTGTTTACCATAGGTTGAAGTTTTCTTCTTAATGACCTGTTTGTTGAGCGTATAAATTTACCTGTGTAAACAAGCGTATAAATGTACCTGTGTAAACAAGAAGATAAAATGATATAATGGCAGCAACTTTGAGCTTAAGAATAGATCTGCAAACCTGTTCAACAATAGTGATGAGGAAACCATATGCTTGTTTAATTGTTTTGTACTGCAGCAAGAAAGTTACGAGAAAAATTTCAACCATGAAAACAAGCCCACCTCCGGCACAAAGGGTCAGGAGTTTGAGCTTAGAAAAATCCCGCCTTTTCTCCTTCACCTTAAAAATCAAAGCAGAAAACGTAATTCAATGATTCCTAGAATTATCAAATTAACTAATTCATCCAAATTATTCAAAGCAAATTCTAGTGTGCAGTACAAAATAATAACTTAATATAAATACCTTCACGACCATCTTCTTTGGGAAATGATAAAACATTACTTAAAACACTAAAAGTCTAGAATGGTAGTGACTGATGCAGATCAAAATCATAGTGTAACAGCATCTGTACAAGAGCTTAGCTCAAACTATTCAATACTATAAACACAGATAAATAAACTACATAATAAACATGTAGTATAGACATTTTATTCAGTTTGCATAGAGATTCAATAGTTGAAGAAATATGAAAGAATCCCATTCCATTATACATCTGTACAAACTGAAACAATAAAGTAACTTCAAAATATGATACTCCATTTGTGTGGACAATTTACCAGTAATCAGAACAAGAACACGAACCCATCTTGAAAGAATGGAAACGATTGCGATCTCTGATAACAATTTCCCTATCATATATTTTTGAGACAATCTTCATAGCAGAATGACAGTCTTGGCATATTCTCAGATTCTTAAAAATGTAAAGTGGCACTCCAACTTGTGTGCTAATGAGCCCGAAACTCACTGCCAACTTCTCACTGTGAGAAAACAATGCTCGCTCCTTCTCTTCCTCCTCCGTTGCCTCATCCTTCCCAACATCTGAGAAGATTTGTGAAGCAGTGTTGGGTACATAACCCGCCAATCTTAATTTTCGGATCATCTTATCCAACATCAAGTATATTTCTTCAGTTTGCGGATGCGACTTGTCCCCTGCACTAAAATGATGAACTTTGCCACCAATGTGCACAGAACTAATTCCAGGAACTTTTCTGATATCAAGAGTTTTAAGAACCTTCCGTAGACAGTCAGCAGTTTTAAGCCTGCCTGATTGAGCATACATGTTCGCAAGCAAGACATGGTACTCAGTGTTCTGTGGATACATATGAACAAGTTCTTGCATAAGACGTTCGCCTAACTCTAGCTTCTGATGTACACTACAAGACCCCAAGAGAGAACCCAATACGACCTCGTTTGGACTCATGGGCATACCGCGTATAATGGCCTCTGCTTCTTCTAAATGCCCTGCTCGACCCAGGAGATCCACCATGCAAGCATAATGTTCCATTGAAGGAATTATACCATACTTACTTTTGAGGTCTTTGAAAAATTGACGGCCCTCATTGACTAATCCAGAATGACTGCAAGCACTTAAAAGAGCTGTGAAAGTCACTTCATCCGGTCTAACCTCTTTTAACATCTGATCAAGCATAATCAGGGCATCAGTAGCTTTTCCGTGCATGGCCATTCCACTTAACAGAGCATTCCATGTTACCACATTCCTCGAAGGCATAGACCGGAAAACTCGAAAAGCAGTCTTAATCCTTCCACATTTTGCATACATATCAAGCAAAGCTGTACAGAAGATGACATCTGTTGCTGCATTTTCCATTCTTCTCAGAGCATATACATGCAGCCATTTACCAATCACAACATCTCCACATTGAGTACAAGCTGATAACAATGAGCAAAGAGAAGCAAAGTTCAAGCAAAATCCAGAAACAAAGAGCATTTCATTCAGTAACCAAAAAGCTTCTGTAATAAACCCGTTCTCCACATAGCCGGCTATTATTATAGTGCTAGCAACTTCATTTCTCTCAGGCATTTGGTCAAACAATAACCTCCCTTTCTCCAAACCTTCCGACTTCACCACACCTCCCAACAGCACAGTCCATGAAACAACACTTCTTTCACTCATTTCATCGAAAACCTTTCTCGCCTCACCCGTTAAATGACACTTCACGTACATATCCATTGCTGCATTACAAGCTCTAACACTAAAACCCAATCCTAATTTGATCATGCAAGCATGACCCTGAACCCCAACCCCACTGTTACGTACCTTTGCGCAGGCATTAAATAAAGCAACTACCGTTACGTCATCCATCAAGAGTCCTTCCCTTTGCATACTAGCAAACAAACTAGCTCCCTCATAGGGCAGTCCACTGCGAATGTAACAAACCATAAGTGCTGTCCAATCGACAGTGTCTTTACATGTCATTGGAATTTCATCAAACAGTTTGCGCGCAGACAACGGGTCAAAACACGCCCCATACATATGAAGGATGGCGTTGCGGAGAAACGACTTTGGGACTGAGAGTAGACCAGTGGTTATGGTGGTAGCGTGGAGCTTTTGGCCAGAGTCGAAATCTAAGTGTCGACTGCATGATCTGAGGAGGGTTCTGCAATGGCGAGCAAGGGGTGACATTGTGCACCCCGTTGGCCATCTCATAAACGACACCTAATTGGCACAGAAACTGTCCAATTAGCACAGAATAATTGATAAACGCCAGGTAATTGGCACAGAATAATTGATAAAGGTATATTTCTAAATATGCAACTATTATTATTATTATTATTTTTTTTTTTTATTGGCACCAGATTTTCCAACCTCACTAGACTAATCTTGGTCCTTCAGGACCCTCCCCCTAAAACCTTGAATGAGGTAAATCGCTGGATATGCCTCAACTTGATCCCAAGTTTCTAACACCAACATGTACATTACTGCGCACAATGAATTTATAATTATAAGTTATGCGCCTAGCAGGAGTCGAACCCCCACCATGCTTCTAGTAGTGAGACTTTGTGCCGATTGTTCCACCAGTTGAGCTATGCTAGAGGGGCTAAATTTGCAATTATTAACTTTAAATTACAAGTCTATAACCTGAAAGACAATCATCACTACATTTTTTATCAAAAAACAAAGTCACATTTTTGTAACCCTTTTAACTTTAAAAAAAAAAAAAGTCATGTCTAAGAATTTTGTCAAATAGCGTGGAAATTTTGTAAATGAGAATTAAAAACCTTACAAAATTTATTAAGTAAAATCGCGTCGTTACCACTTTTTCGTGTATTATTTATTTATGCAAGATATTGGTCACGAAAGATAATTTAATGTCTCGCGCTCGTGTAGCTTTGAATAAATTAATTTTAAAAGCTAAAAGCGAAAATCCAAGTTTTGTTAATTTATTTGAGAGTCGAGAATTATCAACACGAGCCCATTGTGTTAAAGTTAAGAAATATTAGTCTAAGTAAAGTTCTTAGGTCCGTTTCATTTTTTCTTTTCCTTTTTTTTTTTTTTGGTGCAAATACAAGTCCAATTTCAAATTGATTATTGTCCAATTTACAAGAAACGATTGATCCAATTTCTATCTAACCCATTTAAGCTCAAGTTCAGAAGCAAATTTTAACAAAGTTAAGCCTAGCCAAACAGCCCTAATTCTTTCCCTTCAACCGATCACTTTTCAAGCAGTTTCTTCCTCAACTCCTATATGGTTCTGTCCTCCTCATTCCCACGGTTGAATTGCATTCCCTCAAAGCCAGAAAATACTTCTCTTCAAAGCTCCTACCCTCTGTAAGAAAGAAACTTTCCACTACATTTGTTTCTACTGTCGAGTAGGATCCAAGCCGGGAATTATTTTGCCTTACTGCTTTGTTATTTTTTCTGCAAACGAGAATCAACACAATTTCGACCAGTGACTGAATTTACAACCAGAAGCCCCCTTTTGTTTTGTAAATTTTCCACTTATATATTATGTTTTGGTTCTTGTAAATTACATAGTATACGCACGGTCAAAATCCCTGAAAATGGAGTTTCAAGTACTGAACTTCCAGTTGTGCTAATCACTCAAACACAGCAGCCTCACTCAACTCCTTTTCTCGATCATATCTATACACATGCACGATTTCAAAACCACTAGCTATGCAAAGGATTAAAATCTAAAAAAAAAAGAAATTGAATGAATGAGGAATTGGAGCAGAACCGTCCGCAGCCATGGCCGGCTGCTCACCACAGCAGGAACTTCATCTTGGCTGGAGTTCTGAAGCCAAATCTGCGCTGCCACCCCTCTCAAACTAGCACTCCCCGAACTCAGTCTCGTCGTTTGAACCCCCCCTCCTCTTTCAAACCCAGACTTCAGCATCAACCCTTCGACCAAACCCGAACCACCGAACTACGGCCTCCATTCGCAAATGTCAACACCCCTTTGTGTTGGGTATGTTGCTAAAAATAAACCAAAGTTGAAAAGGAAAGGGAAAGAAGAATAATTCTTGGAGGAAAAAGAATCCAAATCATAGAAGGAATTGTCTTGTTTTTCAAGTCAACGAATCCTATATATAGAGATGTTTTCCTCTTTTTTTATGCACAAGTAGTACAAGTGAGTTGAGGAAAAAAATAGTGAGTATAGTACCTGGAGAGTTTTCTTGTAACTCTTTGTGGTTTATTCAAAGAGTATAAATTAGGTGTGGTAAAACTCGAGGTGCCACTTGGGTCGGGTCGGAGAGTTTTGTGAAGAAAAATAGTAACCTAGCGTCTTGGGATTTCTTTAATTCTTCACGGGTTGGACAAAGGGTAGAAATTGGTAGATGCGGTAAAGTTTGGTATATTTTTCCTGTAATAGTTGGGGGATTGGTTTGGCGAGTGAAAATTCTCTATCATTGTAGCGACTTTACTCATACAGTGACCTCCTCTGCCGACTGCCAACCCCATCGTCTCAAACCCTTTTCACAGGGAACCGCAAAACCCTGACTCACCAAGCCCTTAATCGAACCCCTATGACCACCGATTCACTCAAACATCTGGCTTGGAAACTCCCGTTGTCCCTCTCGATCACACCTCAGTTTTGTTCTCTGTATTTCACGTTGGAGACAAATTGGGGATTTTAAGGTTTTTGATTTTATTTCTCCAATCCCTATAGTTTAATTGGAGCTTAAGATCGGTATATGATCCTGTTATATGTTTAAAGTTAGTACATATACTTCCAATCTGTTTTAAATGGTTCTTGAGTTTTTGTTGTAACTCAAGTTCATCCTTGACCTTTTGTATCTAGTTAAGTTAGTAATCAGAATTCTGTTCCCAAAAGTTCTAATTTTAAATACATTAATTCTTAAATTTCTAAAATTGGTTGTTCCATATTTCCAACTCCCACATAATCTTTCAATTGAGATAAGAATTCCTCCTATTAATGGAATTATTCACCAAATTCATAAGGATGTCGTGTTATTTAAAATTTAAAGCTTAGCTAACTCTTAAACAAACACCTCAGTTATCGACTTAGAATTTATTTTATATGGCTAGACGAGGCGAGTTGGCCATTTGAAGTTTATTTGCCATAGAAGCTCAAATTCAACTGTGAAATTAAGGTAGTCTCTAATTCGTAAAGTTAAATATTCTATTTTCAAGTGATGCGCGCTAAATGAAATGTTGAGTTGCAATTTATGATGTGAGTTTTACGTTAAGTGTGATTCAAATTTTAATGCCAACATATTGTACTCGAGAGAGTACGTTGATTTAATTTATATATCCACGAGGTGGAATGATATACCATGGTAGTACGATAAACTTGATAGGCCCTGAGTCATAATAAGATATACTCACGGGTTGAATGAGAATTGACTAGCCTACGTAGCAACATATGTTTTGACTTATTGGGATTATCTGAATCATATGTTGAATGATTGTCTAAATGTGAATATTACAACTTGTAAACTATGTGCAGAGACTACTAGTGTTTCTTTGAAACGCTTACTGTTTTTCTAATTTTCAGGTGCTGGAGCGGGCGGCGAGACTGGTGGCAGTGGCTATTAAATATTATGTATTTAATAAAATCTGGAAACGTTAAACTTAGAAGTTATTTTGTTCAAGACTCTAATATAGGGTTAATGTGTAAATTAAATTTCTGTTTACCGGATATGTAAACCAATGGTTTATCAACCTTCAGTACAGTATAT
Organism: Nyctanthes arbor-tristis; assembly: GCA_963692815.1. NCBI lineage: Eukaryota > Viridiplantae > Streptophyta > Magnoliopsida > Lamiales > Oleaceae > Nyctanthes > Nyctanthes arbor-tristis. The sequence continues at coordinate 2,708 of CAVNYN010290269.1, read as the reverse complement.
TTTACGTTCTATACGTCCTGACGCAACTGGATTTTGAAGTGTTATTTTTAAAACGAAACAAAAGAAAATTTCCACATAAATCAAAGTCAAAGGAGTATTTCAAGTGGCGTTTCGGGTTCGTAGAACTCGGGGCGTTACGTATGTAACATTCATCACTGCATTTTCATTAAAAAAAAAAAACAAATATGTAAAAGTCACTAGATTTTCACCTGCTTTGTATGGACATATGACTTTATCAAGTACTTAACAGAAAAAATAGTAATTGATGAAAGAATCCAAAAGTACATTTCTTTATTTAGTGTTTTGCCTCAAAAGTACAAGACGTGATATTTATGTAACTTTTTGGAACAATGTACGCACATTGGTTGCGATGATGTAATCTTTTAGAACATATTATGTTTTTTTATTTCTTTTCAAATTTAATGTTCGATATAGTCTTGTATTTTTTTGCTTTATATTTAGATTGGTGGTAACAGAAAATTATTTATAAGTATTCGGTCAACTTTTTGAAATTCGCCTCCAGCTCTAGGGACCATGCCCGGCCCTGGTCGTAGTATAATTCTATCAGTGCTTATGTGTCTCTACATAATTGAATGCATTAGTCTTTTTGCTTAACTTTCAAATTACAACACAGTTTAAGCATCGTATGTAATTTATGGTGCTCAAAAAATAAAAATAATAAATAAATAAAAGATATAGTTTAAGCATCAAGGCTGTCAAAAGGCAAAAAAGACAAAAAGATTTTAACTTGTGACGTAACAATTTTTGATTTCTCACGAAAGAAAACATGCAAAAAACCGAAGGTGCAGATTCTCCTTCGTTATATTCCAAATCCACACCCTCGAGCATTCTGAATACCGAGGAGGCCTTTGTGGTTTAGAAAAAAAATGTGCATCTTCTCCATTAATTAAAACTTTAAAACCATTCTAGTACTAATTGCATTTCTGCCCAAATGACTGCTCAAACATTACAAATATCTTTACCATAATTAATGATAAAATCAATTTTACAGAGTAGATGCTTATCATCTCCCCACTATATTTTGCACTAATTATTCCTCTAACATTACAATATTCACCACAACCATGTCCATCGATCAAATCATTTCATAGACTAGATTTCACTTGGCTGTTTACATTTCAATATTTTTTTTTTCAGAAGAGCAATTTCTTATATCTGCTGCTGCGACCCAAAGTCTACACTAATAAATATGGTATTCACATTGGTAGGCAAGTTAGGCCTTACCTACCTCAACTTCCAGTAGTCTACACTTCTTAGCGGATAATTTATCTACAAAACGAAACGTATGAACACAATATTCAGCACTCAACAGTCACAATGGAAAAATTGTCTCTGCAGTATATTTTACCCAATCGCTATTATCGTCGAGCCTCAAACACTCACCAAGAGGATATTGACCTGAGCTGTGTACATGCAAACCGAATAACAAGTACTTCAAATACAAACAAAATCACAATCATAGTGGACATCTTAACACTTAATCATAGGTAGATCATCAAAACCGTAATCATTATTAATCTTCAAAGTTGAAAAATAAGAATTGCATAAATTGTGCAGTCTAAAACCATCCTTGCAAAAGTCCTTCATATAGTGTACACATACATATATATGGATTGATCGGCAAATTTAAAAATACGAGTCCTTTTCCAAAATCTCCTGGAGGTTTTCCCGTGTGAAGTGTATAGATGCACGCCAAAGGAGTGGGAGGTTTTTGAAAATTTTTCTTAAAGACATTAATCATTTTGACTCTAAAATAGTCATTGAATCAAGCATCCCCCGCCCCAAAAAAAAAAAAAAACCCCCCCATAGGGAGAGGGGCAAAAAAAAAAAAGGAGCAGTCCAAATTGTAGAGATCAGACCAAAACGACACTTCTACCATATTCCAAGAATGTATATTTATAGTTCAGTCGAACTCACCAAAAATTAACTGCCCATTGAAGGTGATGTTTAGTACCAAGTGTTGGGCGGGTCCAGTCCATCATGTTACTCAATTTAAATATAAGATAAAAGTTGGAGGATAAATTATATAATTTGACTGAATAAAAATTATAAGTCTTAAGGGACACGAAATCCTAAACCTATTAGGATTTAGTTTTGTTTAATATATATATATATATATATATGTTGAAACAAAAGGGTAGAACGCGGAACACAAGAAAATGGAAACAGAGAGAAAAAACGCACAGGAGATGCGGCAAGGCTGAAAAAAAGGAAAAAGAAAAGTCAACCGAAAATTTGAAATTTCACATTCATTCACGCACGGAAATCGAAACAAAATTGAAGAAAATTCAGGCAGTTTTCTTGGTTGTTTGGAACGAGATTTTTCGACATTCGATTTGGTATTCGTCTTTTTCAAGTGGTGGTTTCTCCAAGTTAATTCTTGAAACGGGTTATGTGATATTTTCTTCACTTCTTATTGTTGATTATTGGGTTCCATCTATTATTAGATGAGTTATTTGTGGTGCCAAGAATATTATTCTTAACGGTGTTGCGTGATTGTGGTAGTGTGTGATTACCTCTTGATTTAGGACGATAATCTTGAGAGGATAAACGTTGTATTCCCATTATTATTTGGTGATAGTGGAGTTGTCGGTTTGCCCCGTCGATTTTCCCTTCTCATTGGAGGGTTTTACGACGTTAAATAATTTCTGGTGTTATTTACGTTTCCGCACATATATTATTGTTTG
>CAVNYN010290256.1:16723-50547 GCA_963692815.1 Nyctanthes arbor-tristis | reverse complement strand
CCCCCCCCCCCCCCCCCCCCCCCCCCCCCCCCCCCCCCCCCCCCCAATGTGTGATTAAAAAGGAAAGTTAGGAGTTCATATGAAAATTATTTTAATGAATAAATGTGTGGTCAGAAATGAGTTTGAGTGAGAATGGGGCCTAACTCCTTAAAATAAAACCTAAAAACATTCTTCATCTTATCAACAGAACACATAAAATTTATTATTTAAAACTTAATTTATAGCTTCCATGTGTCTTGCCCAGGTTCCTATATCATTACCTGTTGGGGCATGTCAAGGCCCAATTTATCCATGTCTCGTGTGGAACATGCTTCATGGGTACTATCATAACTAGATAGTCCAGGTCTATAATTTCAGCAACAAATAAGTCCCAAAAGTTGGTCCTTGCTAAATTATCAGAAAATCATCCTTGAAATACGTAATTATACATGCAATATTTCTAAAAAGAAACGGTCACACAACTAAAAACATGCTGACAAGGTATTACATCCCAAGAAGATCATGAAGAAGAAACAAAAGAACCAAAGTACACATTATTTGAAACGATACCTTGTAGTCATCAATAGCATCTTGGGCAAAGGAAATATCAGTATCCTTCTCCCTACAATAAGACAAGTTCAATAAACTTTGAAGCTCTTACTAGGGGAAATGATAAAAATTACAGAAACATCAATGGTTGCAAACAACTATAGTTGTGATAATAGACAGGGACACTGAACAAAGGGATCAAAACTAGTTCATAAGGATCCCCACTCAAACAAAATATAAACTGAAGAAACTGAGTAGCCACCTTGCAAACTAAAGAACTAAAGTATATTGCAATAAAGAAAGCATAACTCACTTACCAAGTAGCTTCAGCATAAGAAAGTCCTTGCCACTTGACCAAATATTCCGGTACTACATTGCCCAAACCATCATTAGTGAGTCTGTCTGAAATTATTCTCTCCACCTGAGTACACATTTATCGAACAAGGAAGTAAATATAATACCAAGTATAACTGATTTAAATAGCACGTAACAGTGTGCAAAAAGGGCGATGATCCTTCACACCAACCTGACTATTTTGTTTAATAATATCCAGGTCCATTTCCTTGCTAACATCATTGACCTCAATCTACGCCAAAAATGAGAAAAATGAAAGTTAGCGAGGATGAAATAATAAAGCTACTAACAGCAAGAAGATGAAGTAAAACTCCCGTTTCCAAGTAGATAAAGCAAAAACCACAGTCCTAGAATGAAAAGAGTCTTACAAAATCAACAAAATGTGGAAAATTGAAACACAAAGGACTAAATAAATGTCTCCAGATTATGTCCACTACAGCTCTTCACACAAACGGAAGCTAGAGACCGACAATGGAGGCTAACTAATACTAATTGAAGGAACAGAGATAATCTTTGGTCCTCAGCATCTTGCTTGCAAATAAACTCCACTTAAGCAACAATACGGATCAATCTATATGTGTGAGTACATACACACACTGACGTATTCATAAAATCTCAACCAAAAATCTCATAGCTTCACTTTAAGTCTTTTGCAATATACTTATCAAATTAGTAGCAAACAGACTTAGCAATTAGCAGACTAACGGCAAATTGACTTAATAACTCCTTGTACCTACAACTACTATGTTGGCCCTCATACGATGACACCCAAAGTTAGTATGTTAAAAGAAAGTCTCTGTGCCAAACAGCCGTTAGGAGCTATGGTCAAGTGACCTCCTAGAAAGAAAATCTCTTCGGTTCTCAGCAGACTAATTGCTGTGGCCATCCTACGAACAAAACAAGCACACAAAACACGTGAAAAAGGAAAATCTATGTGGCCAAACCTAAGAAGCTGTGACCAAGTGGTCTCCTAAAGAGAAAATCTCTTTAGCTCTTAGCCAACTAATTGTTGTGGCCAAATGGCCTCCTAAGATACAAAGACACACAGAAGTTAGAAGTTAGCTTAGATTAAGAACACCATTACTACTCAAAGAGTAGCCTCACTCCGAATTATGTTAGATCTGAGGTGACCCAGGTAGTTTTTGGGGAAACTGTTAATTACTACTCAAAAGAGTAGCTTCTGGGTTGTATCAGCTACAGGGGTTATGCTAAGCTTACGTTCTGTTGGGTTAGTAATATACGCACAAGAACATAAACGACAAACTAATATGTACAATAAACACAAACTCCATACTACTACTTAAAACTTTATTAAAACATAAACACTTACAATTTGAAGATTACAATCGGTAGATGATTCAAAGATATGTAGGTTAGATTACTTCTATGTGCATGTAGCAATTTACTTGCAAGTTGGCAGGACACTTTTATACGTTTATTTCAGCAAACTTTTAACAGTGTAAACGGCAAACAGTCAACCAACTTTTAATGGCTTCAAAACTGTAGGCTGAAACTCTTCTACAAAGTGAACTTTTTGAGCCAGGCTTCGGGTGGCACCGCATCATATTATATTAGTTCAGATTAAATTGCTCAAACTCATTAAGGGTAGGACACAAAAATATGGAAATAAATGTTAGAATAAAAATGTAATCATAAGAAAGCATATCATGGCCATGTTACTGTTCTGAGAAGTGATTTTATTGGAGAAACTGCAGTGGAGAAATGGGAAAAGGCTACAGGAACATGCGAAAAATGATTTTTTCCCCTTTTAAATAGAAAACATGTTGGTTGCAAAGGAAGTTTGACTTTTGACAATTCTTTTAGCAAAACAGAAGCTGGAAAGAAGTTCTCAGTGACAACTGAAAGTAAAAGAGAAAGCACGGAATTGGCTAGCAGATATTTTAATTGTGTTAAAATTGAATGACTAGTTCAAAAGGTGTCAAGACAGTCGTATGCTTTTTCTGAACTTCAGATACATGTTGAGATGAAAATGTGGTAGATCCTCAACGGTTGACTAACAATAGATGCATTAAGCGTAAAATCATACCCATTCATTTTTATTACCAATTTGTTTGGCAACTATTTTGAATCAACTTAAACCAAGTTTGGGGTTTTTCCCCCAAATGGCATCATTTTATTGGTTCACTTTTTCCAAAAAAGCAACTTTTCGCTTTTTCAAAAAAGATAAACCAATAAAATGATGCCTGCAGCAAAAATTTAAACCAAACTTTAAATTGATTTAGTCGCCAAACATATTGTACATGTTTTTCACCACTTATTATCTCAGTACAGGCACCTGATTTCAGTACAACTCCAAGAGTCAGCAACAGTACGTTATTTTTACGTTCACAATTCAAACCATTTTCACAACTTTATTGGATCAATAAACATAGAAATCACATCCAAGTACTTTGCGGGTGTGTAAAAGCTTCGTTTTTCAGAAGATATATCTTTCCCTTATCAGATCCCAAGCTGAAATTTCAAGGATTTAGCAAACTAGAAAATGGTTTACATTACCTCCTCGCGAGACACTGTCTTCCGATACTTGACATCTTCCATCATCTTTTTGGTGTAATTCAAAACCTTCTTAAAACCACTAAGCTGAAAGTTCACCAAAAAGAACAGATCCATCAGTCACGGGCAGAAAGATGAGAAAGGAGCTTTTCCAAGCTAAAAAATTTCTTCAATGCATAGGAACCATAATACATCAAGCTGTTTCTGTAATAAGCTAAATCGATGTTTAACTATTGCAACAGCATTCAGAAGCCTTACATTTTGCAACTCAGAAAACGATTTCCATTGACAATGCAAATGTGACTGAAATTTCCATTTAATCAGAAACTCCACATCATTCCAATCTGGTTCTGAGTCAAAAAAATAGCTCTGGAGCGTAGGCTCCAATGATCCATTATTTCTTAAAGCTTCTTCAGCCATGCCCTTCGGTTGATGCCACAGTACTTTTTCAATAGTATCACCATCTTCCTCTTCAACCTCCTCCTTCACAAGGAATAACAAACAATAAATTAGTTGCACAATATTTAGGAAGTTGGAGTATATTCCAAAACTTCCAAGAAGAAAAGATCTACAGTACACCCAACTCTTAAAATAATGTAGAGAAGGAAAAAGCAAAATGGTGACAGTGAACAACAAGATAACTAAAAGAATTTACGATGCCACAGCACAAGGGAAGACAAGTACTACATGTTTACGACTTGATAAAATCAACTTTCCATAAATTTTAACTTATTAAGCCCATAAACCAAAAGAATTTTAAAAAAGGCCAATAATCGCCAAAAGACACTGAGATCAAGTACAAGGCCTGTTATCATATAGCTGTATTTAAGAAGTGACAGAATGAAAATCTATAAGTATCCAAAGACCATGCAAACAGCTTTCAGAAAATTTTAAGCCAGGAAAAGAGATGCTCTAGAACAAATGTCAAAATATAAATAAAGAAAGAAGGATATAAACAGATATATAACATATAAATAAATGAATGAATAGCAATAGAGAAAAACGGAAAAACACCTTCTGATTCTTCTTTTTCTTGCCTTCCTCAACATCTTCGCTTTCATCACTCTCAACATATGATACTTTCCGAACAGACCGACCTGAAGTTCTGAGTTCGTTGTTTCTAACAGAAACAGATTGATTACCATTCTTTCTATGACCTGGTGTTCCCCGTCTTCTCATATTTCTAAAATCCTCCTCACTATCATTTTCTGAGTCTTCTGCAGATGATTCTTCTTCCTCCTCTTCAAAAGGGGTTTGAACTCTCTGCCGCCGAGTGGCTAGAGCCACTGATTTAAGTTCTCGTGTAGACTTCAAATTTTGTCCACCCTTACCTCGTTGCTTGGCTCTGTTTCTCTTATAGGATACCTCATCTTCATCCGAGATATTCAGATCATCATCATCAATTTCATCATCATCAGAATCTTCACCATCCCAGTCTTCGTCATTATCCTGCAGATGTACAGAAAAGAAGATCTCTTTAGTTCAAATCGCACATAACAAAAATTAGAGAAGAAATCCCTTCATGATATTGCAAGATGGAAGGCGTAAACCTTCAATTGGAATCACACACTCTGAATAGTACATTACTTGGACAAGACAGACATGTCTAACTGGAAGGGTGTAAGGAGTGCGTTTTAATTTTACAACAGAAATTGGTCAAGACTCTCTTCATCAACGTGTTTTCACAGAAGCCACAAGCAATACCCGCTTCCCGGTCATTCCCACTCTTCTGTTTCTATTTAGAAACAAAAGGTACCAACTTAATGGGTTCGAAACATGAATTCTGTGTCAATGACAACATAAAAATTTGAACCATGAAAAGAAAATGTCCCACCACCGGCAAATGTATATCATTAAATAAATTTGATAGATGCTCAAATAACAGATGTAAAAATAAATAGAATTATATATAGAATCCAGCCTGTAATATAACGGGCCAAAGACTTACAGGAAGACAATTCAGGGATCCAAAAGGACTTCATAATTGGTCAGGGCAAGAAAGACACTTTACATTGCATAGGTTATAGACCAACGGGGATATTCATCCCCAAGCTTGAGCAACAACCTCATCTTAAAGCAAATCATGAAGTTTGCTCTATTTCTCTGTAACGCCTACAAGAGATCCAAGCGTACTGCCCACTATGACATACTTTGTTGAAACATCAATGCAGTTATTGTTAGGGCATCATATTACATTTTCCCATAAAAGGTATATCAATTGAGCATGTGTCAATTACTTATAAAGGTACAAATTCATGCTAACATTATTCCAAATTAATAGTTGTGTCATTATTGTTTTCCCATTGTGTCATTATAGCTTCCAGTGATGCTATTTCTTTCTTGAGTAAGTAAGGTATGTCACCCTCCTTTTAGAATAAATGAAGCAGCGTCAGGGAACACGCTTCCCATCCCTAAATTGGGTCTGGACAACGGTCTAAAATTCTACTTAGTATTTGATGATGTTTGACTTAGAAAAACCACTATTTTCTCTTGCTTAGAGCAGCGTGTGCTAGCTTACCACATTTGATGCTTGGACTCTTCATCCTGGCCAGGATACCAGTGTCACGTGTAGACATGACATTGTTAACAGTATGGGATCCAGATCCAACCCTTTAATTTCCAAGTGGCACAGCAAAAAGGAAGAAGAAAGGTAGAATCACCATTTTTTTAGTAATGAAGAACAGAAACATCTAGCTTAGTGCCGTTGATTCCCGCCGGATTTCAGCTGCCAGAAGTTGTAATCTACCATCATGTTTAGTTTGAAATGGCACTAGCGTTTTGAAGGGGAGAGGGGGATGGAGTGATTAAGGAAAAGACAGCTTTTGGTTCTTCTACCCGAATTGACACTTAGTTTGGTAACCAATTAAAAATCAATTCCATTTATCAACCAATTTAAATTTCAAATTTTGGACACATGGCAACACAACATTTAACAACATATTTGATGTGATGTCAACTTTCACATCATTTTAATCATTATCTCCACATGGCACAATTAGATCTCCATATCTCTACAAAATTTGAATTTTAAATCCATTTATCAACCCACATTTTTATAAATGGTTGCCAAACAAAGTGTGAATTGTATTATATGGGTCGTCAGCTTCTTGATTCCAAATTGGATCAATATGAGTATTTTTAACAGACTGAATTTCAGTGGGTTGTGCGTTACTTATGACATATGAGGAATATTTAATGGGCTTTATGAATTTCAATGGGACGCGGACCCATTTTAACTTATATGGGCTTTTGTAAATTCCAGGAAACAAGACAAAATTACAATTATTTTGTCGCATTCTTTTAATTGATTTCTATAATTTAAAAACAAAACATTTATGAGGTATCTGTCTACCCGTATCCAAAGTTCAGATACTTTTCAACTGTATCCACGTATCCTATTATTTCAAAGAGAGACCAGACTCCCGAATGCGTATCCTCATCCAAGCCTGTACACCTTAGCGTACTGTTTGAGCTAATCACTTAAATACCGGTTTCAAAACATACTTCATAAATCAGTAGCAATGAACATATTAGGCCAAAACAGCATATATAAACTTCCAAAATAATGTTTTAAAGGGAAACAGGTGAGCAGTGTTGCTCTTGCAAACAACAAAACAGGCAACCCCACAGCATCAAGGCACAACACATGATAAATACAATGCATTTATGTTTAACTATTAATATGGCAAAGTAAGACAATAAAATACTAAGACCATGCATATAGAGCATTAGTTCATCGCAATAACCTTGTTTCCCCTGCCTCCATTTGCGGCGCCATAATCAGGGTCAAAGTCATCGTCATCAGGATCATCACCTGCGCATGCAAAATATAAGCAACAAGTTTACATGACCATGACAATAGATCAAGGGCTGCGTCATTTCTACAAACTAATGCAGAGGAGATTCGTGCGGAGTGGAGGGGAGGAACTACCGTCTTCATCATCTTCAGAATTGATGCCATCATCGTCATATTCATCAGCTTTCAATCCTTTAGACTTCTTAGAAACATTGCTACGAGCAACAGGATGAGGGAGAGGGTTTGAACTAAATCTGCTTGACGGGTTTAATGCTCTATTATGATGCAATGACTCACTTCGCTCATCACCATCCTGCTCATAATACTCGTCAGACAACATGTCATCAGCGGGAACACTCCGACCAACATTACCAGCAATTTGTTTCGGCCTAATTTCATCATTTTCAGAATCCATAGTATCTTCCACACCATCAAAATCCCCTTCTTCTGACCCTTTGTACTCTGACCCACTCTTGGACTCCTCCCCCGACTCCAACACTCCATGAGACTCCATGGGTTGACAATCCTTCCAAAAATTTGTACCCCATTTCCCAGCCGCAGCTGTATTGCGCGTTGAAGGCTGTTGTGTGTTTCCTTCTGTGAAATCACGTGTAACACATTCTCCACTTTTATTACTCAAAATTGGTTCCAATATTTCCTCATTTTTGCTCCCTGAATTTCCAAAGTTTCCATGTATATGACTACTATTTACACTCAAGTGAGAGTGGTTTTCCTCGTTCAGTGCATTCTGCTCGATTGCTCCAATTGACAAATTCCTAAAAAGGGCCATACCCCTGCCTTGGCATGGAATTCTGGCTTTGCAGGACGTCTAAATGGAAATTGGTGCAATGATTTAGTTGCTTCAAAAACTCCCTCCAAAAGGTTCTGAAAAAGAAAAGACATTTAGAAATCCAGATAAAACCAAAAACAGTAATTTCTAACGAAATTCAAAGGCGCAGATTCGGAACAGCTTCGCATATAAACCAATCGTCCACGGAATTTTAATAGCACAACATGTGGATCGGTTACTTGACACTCGTAAACCATTGAGAAAACAAAAGAAAACAAGTCCACTTTCTCGCTGCAGAAATACCTTAAAAACCCTAAATCTGCAGGCAAATAAACCCTAATTCGACAGAAAAGGTAAGAGTGACTCGAACTTAGAAGCTCCTAATCAAAATTCATTTCGAAAAACTGACCTCTACACCTCACAAAAGGAGAAGGGAATCACAGAATCCGTTTCAACGTAATTCCGTAAACCAAAGAGGTTGCGCAGGTTAACAATCGTGCGCACGCCGGAGACAGGCAAACAGAAAAGCCGGCGGCGGAGGGAAAGCGAAGAATTCAAAAACGGTATCGTTTAATCAGCGTATACGAAAAAGGTTATGCTGATTGAATCCGGAGCAAAAGGGATTGAAATTAAACCAATCGATCAATCGAGGATTGTCACTTGATGAATTTTTACCAGTGTGATGTTCGATTATGTCCAGAAGGGGAAAAAATTCCAGAGAGAGATAGGCGTCTCTTTTAGAGAGAGAAAGGTGTATGCATATGCGTATGTATTTTCCCTAGAGAGAGATAATCAGAGATTTGTGAGGTTATTTTTCCTTGGCAAGACGTGTTTATAGATTTGTAGGTAAACATATTGGGAACTCCTAATGCCACACTAATTTTGATAGCTTCAGGTAATTGTACAACTTTTGTGGCGTAATGTACTGCTAAAATCAAAATCCAGGAGGTTATTTTGGGCGAGACGTGCCAGATGTTATGCACGAGTGTAGGAGATGGGGGAATTTTGCAGCTGGGGTCCCTGTTCTTTTGGAAATACTGCAATGGCCGGATTTAATTTTTAAAAGACTTATGAGACCTATATATATTTTCTAGAAATCGGTTTTGCAGGTCCAAGTTGGATGTCCAATTTCTTGAATTTGTTCAAGGACGATACACTAGAACTATTACAATACTAAACAAATAGTGTGGTACAATATCAATTATTGATGTGATTCTTAAAGCACTGATATATTCATGTTAACGGTTGATATTATGTCACATTACTGTTTGATATTACTCTGATGCCAGACATCTAGTGTTTGAAACCTATTATCAAATTTCTTTGATTTTGATTATAGCATGCATTTACGTTATAAATAAGAAGGCGCTCAAATATTGAACGCGGGGGAGTAAAACGAAGTCAGCACAAGCAGTCAAATTTCGGCTTGATAACACTTACACGAGCACAATCAACAAGTCGAGTACTGAATTTGCTTCCAAACGGTGGTTGGTAAATGTTAACTCTTACGATAAGTTAGCACATGCACTACAGGGGATTGAAAAATGATATCGTGTATTCTGGTTTAGTGCCTCTATATCTTGTATGAATGATTAATTATGTTCTTACACATCAGGTTTTGAACCACCTTATTCGTAGAAAAAGTAATTGTTGTGTTAATTATTAAGTAATGTTATTTAGCATCACTGGTGTTTGGCAACATATCAAAGTAGCATTAAATGATAAGTTTAATTAACTAAGTCACTTATTTATTCACTTAATTTTACTTATTATTTAATGTCATATTAAATACCACCTACACCGGTGCTAAACATCATTGAAGCTACATAGCATTATTTTTAAGAGTATTATTACTTGATTATTTTTCCTTTAATAACCAAATTGGTGACATTTTAACGACAGCATCAACTCATCTCATGAACTTCCTTCCTAGTTTATTTTAAAGTTTGCTTAAAGAGGCGTGATAAAAAGGTTAAATATATCTGTTTAGGGCTTGTACTTGGGAGTTTTTTTTTTTTTTTTTTTTTTGGAAAGTACAATAACAAATATCATTATAACAACACAAATGCGTATAAATATTTATCCTACTGAAACACAGTGCAAAGAATATCAATAAGACAAACATACATATAGTGAGAATACATATTACAATAAAATGTAGAAAATATCCTATATAGGCGAATTGAACATGAGACCTCTGAATCCCAATACCTCAACCTAACCCTCTGTCTTGGGAGTTTTACATAAGGGAGATTTAGATTTTACAAGAGAATGTCTGATGGAAATCTAAAGAAAAATTATTGAAATGTGTGAAAATTTGTGGGTTTTTTTTTGGTAAAAAATATATTGTTGATATTTATTTGATAAATTTTTACTTTTCATAAAGCTCCAAATAAGTTAATCTCAAACAAGCTACACAATATTTTGTTTGATATTGTCTTTTCTTCTTCTTCTTCTTCTTCTTCATTTTTTCGCCTTTTTTTTTATGCTCTATTATGTTAAGATATTGTCACAATGACATGCTATGTTATGATAACGGGCATTATCTTGAGAGAAAATGCGTTAGATGTTGATTTACCAAAACTCTATTGAGATGTTTCACATATTGAAACTCTATTAATCCATAGAATAGAAATCGACAGTTCCAAAACTCATGTACGCGGGCTTATGTTACAAGAAGAGAATGATAATAGGCTAGTTTCAGAACTTCCATGTATACAACTATTTACAAGTTTCCACAATGTAGACAAATGTTTGAATCACAATAGAATTAGGACTTCTGTGCTGCCCTAAACAACTCCTTCCACTTCTGTGTATCACTTCCCGGACCTTCTCCCTGCATTGATTAAGACTTAGCTCTCATATCAGAAGGAGTACTTTGTTCAAAATCACCAATCATTTCAGCATCAGGTAAAATAAAATTTATATGCACAAATATTTCAATTGCTTGCTTATGGAAAAATGACTTGCATAAGCAGGAGGAAAAGAGGGTAGCATATGAAATGATATCATCTATTCTTCAAGTCAAGCATGCTCCCCGCCTCATGATTGGCTTCTTCTTTGGCAGTTCATCAAGAAGAAAACTAAGAAAGACAGCATTTTTTTAAGTGGGAAATAAATTGTAGATGACAAAATGCAGGATCTATTGCTAGTCAGTGCGTGCACGTCACCTAATGATAATTTACCTGGACCGAGTTGATTTCGTAAATTTGGAGATCGGAAGAGCTATGTCCAGTGCCTGTATGCAGGCTTCTGCAACCACAAGCCTACTGACCTCTCCAACAAGTTTATCTCCTGGAAACCATATAGAAAGAGAAACACTCAGCATATGTTTGGTTTTCTGAATTATAACATTAACCTACTAAGATTTTCTTTTTCTTCCTCAAACATGCCGTCAAAGCGAAAGATGGCCGAACATAATAAAATTGTGAAATCAACTAATGCATTCGCCACAAAACAAGAAAGTGAAAAGACAGGAAATCAAAATCATAAAGGAAGATATTTTGTTTTATGGAAAGATCTTCAAAAGGTTTCGAGGAAGATTGCCAGAGAAGATGCAAGTTTCCTTGTCCTGCCTGATTATTTCAAGCCCATCTGCTTGGTAGCTTGATGCAGTTAAAATGAGAAAGGTTGAATTCTTGTCCTTTTCCTTTTGGTCATGGAAGAACACTCCAAAGAACAATGTCCCTCCAAGAACAGGATGTGGAATCAACAAAAATTAACACAAACCTACCCTTCAAATTGGGTTCCACATATAATCCGCATTCTGTTCATACAACAGCTTCCAATAAATTTCTTAATCTGAGAATCAGAGGAACAACTAGTTGTATGATCTAGAGATCAACAGACTAAATTTCTCAAGTTCAAACTTCAAAGTATCACCCCTTTCAGTTTATTTCTAAATCTCCTGCTGAAGATGAACTCATAAATAAAAGAGGATGATACATGAAAGAACTGCTTCATTTAACATGGTAAAGCACCATTCCTTTTTTCCCCTCTTTTGGTCTTGATAGTGTTAGATCTCAGTAACGAGCTACTGCACCAGAACACGATGACTCAACTAGTAGTGAATACTAAAAGTGACTAGAAAAAACTGCCAACAACAATCCTACTCTTTTTTTTTTTATTTTTTATTTTTTCAGGTTCTAATCATTACAATATATCATTTTCATAATTTTTTGAAGATTAAGAAAATCAATTAATGTTATTTTGCACTGTGTTGGTTTTTGACAACTTCAAATGTGGCTACAGCTGAAGGTTAGCTAAGCATACACGCACGTCTGATAAATCCCAAGTTCTTGAAGCAAAAAATTGCATAAGAACGGTAACTAGATACCTGCCATTGCCACTAAATCTTAAAAGTCATGCAGTATTCAAAGTGAATTTGAAGTTCAAGATCATAAGGTATAAAAAGAAGTGAATTTGAAGTTCAAGATCATAAGGTATAAAAAGAAATTAATCTATCATATTTACATTTTCCTGCAAATCTTCACAACAGAGGATTTTTACTTTAAGAACTACCTTAAGTGACTTGTTCTATTTAAAAAGTGAAAATTATATGGGATTACTAAACGTCAGTACCTTGATCAATCAGCACTGCACGGCGTTCCTCGGCTGTAGCATTAAGTAGAGTGTTAAGATCATATGATGTGTAGGGTCCGCCAGTTAACCTTCCAGCTCTGATGCGAGAAAAGAGAGGGGGGGCTCAGAGGTTAATATTAAAAAAGAGAAAAGAACAAAAAAATAAATAAATAAATAAATAACGTTCTTGATAATTAATTATCAAATGACAAATATGCAAAGAAAATTGTTTGTCGACCTGATTATGGTGAAGGGAAGACCGGAATTGCGAACAAGATCCTCCCCCATTTTCTTGTACTTTAGAACACCAAAAAGGTTCATAATACTGCCAGACACAAGGAAAAAAAATAAATCAGGAAAAGAACAGCAAGAAAAGTTGAAAGATATTCGAGTTGATGCTAAAGAGACATAAATCATAATGAAAAATACTCATCCACTTCGCAAACATTACAATTAGCAGTTGTACCTCCATGGGAGTTCATTGAACTTGGTGACACCAACTGATGAAACTAGAACAATTCTTTTCACAGATGGAGGCAATGCCAGAACAAGGTTTTTGATACCTTCCCAATCTACAAAAATAAAATGTATGCTGTTAAATTAAGATCTTACAATCTGATAATTTACATGCTTGTAATATAAGTAGAAATAGTAGAGCATCAGTAACACAAAAAGCGAACCAACACAGGCTAGTCTACCCAACCCTTGAATATAAATTACGTGGACGTAAATGATTATCCATCGTTGATAGTCTTCCCATTTGATGTGATTAGTATTAACATGCCTCCCCATGTTGAAGTTTAAAATAAAAAGTAAAAAAAAGCAGCAGTAGGAAAAGGAGAAGGAGGAGAAGACACTGTGCTTCCTGAAGGCCAACTAATGGAAGTCCATGCATAAAATGTATGTGTTTCTGTAAGATCAAGTCTAGAAGCTGGAGTCAGAAAGGGAAAATGTAACTTATGGAGCAAAGTTACTTGCTTTCCTATTTAAATTTCTTTTGTAATTGAGAATACAAGATGCCAGGTACCCAGAGACCGTTGTTGATATCTCAGTGATGATCCAACTTAATGCTGAAAAGTGAATTTGGCAGAATAATTACAGCATCAAACATGAATAGGCATGAATCATGTTCTTGAAAGGGTCATTTCCGCACTTATAATTCTGACCTGTTCTTTCTGGTGTATTATCTCCATCCCATCTTTTAGAGGGAAAAGCTGTTGTCCCCGTGCAGCAAATAACATGTGTGACGCCCTATATGTCAAAATCCTCCAGATTTAGTGAAATTCACAGCTACCTAAATATTCCAACTAACAATTTCTTTAAGTGCTAAATTTTCCTGAAGGGGCAAGCAAACACAAACGTTGAATACAGAAGGGTCTAAGTCCTCTGGGTTCCTGGTATCGCCTTTAAACACCTATCATGTTAAGAAGTTGAGCAGATAATTAGGACACTCAGCAAATCTGGATATGGAACAGTAAAATGATTACTAGGACTACAGTTGGTTACAAAACTAGCTAAATAGTCATTCATATACTAATGTTAATTTATAAACTTGCATAAAATACACCAAACCCTCAATTTTTCCTCGTCGTGTTCCCCAAAAAGAGCAGTGGCTTTCTCAGGCTTTCTAATCAAAAGGCGTAATTCGACGTTCCGCTCAAGCAATGATGCAACAATCAATTGCCCTGAGTGAGAAAGTAGTTCATAGACGTAGCATTTAGAAAAAAAATAATTGATAAATAAAATAGGAGGATGAGGAGGATAACAGATTTCATAATGAGATAGCAAAAACTTCAGCCTTGCATGTATGTCATTGTTACAAAGGAACAGGATGGTTTGTCAATTAATTGTAAGTAAATCTTTAAAAGATAATAGCATAATATCATGTCTCTACCATCCACTTGATCATTGATAAGTATGTCCATTGGAACACATTTATATGGACAGTAATCACATGAGACAAAGGTAACAACTTCATTGCTAAAAGGTATAACTAGCCCCAATCCAAGAAAAATCAGCTGAAATTCTTAGATAACATAATAAATATAGCACCTTAAAAAACACAGAATTTTAGTTTTTCTTTCTTGGACTACTATGGTAATAATCTATGCAGCATTCATGTAGAACCCAAACTCTAGGTCATAAATAATGGAGCGCACAAATGAGAACTGGGAAGTATTAAAACAAGACAGGAGTAGCTGCAGCCTATAAATGCCAGAAAGGGAGTCTAAGAGCAGGAGATAACCTCTGCCATCATAATTATGTAAAGCCTCGAGGCAAAACATCACCAGCAAAACCCCCATGCAGATGTTTTCTACTTTCTAAAAGTGCTGGTGCCCTTGGTTCTGCATTACATGGTTGGCCACAATTAACTCCTTCATGTTGCTTTTTAACCCGTATACGACAATTGAGTTTATTTTTATGCTAAATGCCTATTTAACAGGTAACTATATGTAAGTTCCTCGTCAAGAAACATAATCTCTTATTTCAATTTAGGATAGAGTTTTAGTGATTCTACTTACTTTAGGACATAAATATATTATTACTAACCAAAAAGAGTAACAAGGATTATCTAGAGAATTATCTGTGAAATCATGTGTCGGAATATATGCATCCCCTATAGAAAGCCCGTAAACTTTATTTTTTAATTAAGAAACATACCAAAGAAACTAGGAACAATAAAGATTATTCTCCACTATCATTTCAAGAACTGACAACTTGAAAAAATAATTCGAATTGTGATCACTGAAAATATAAAGCTAACTTTTAGACACCGTAGACACAACGAAGATTATTTCATGATCATGAAATTCACACCCGATTTCCAAGAACTTAATCACACCAGGAAATCCTTGCATAAACATGAAAAATACATTAGGATTTGAACCAAGTCTCTTGAAAAGATAGATTTTTTGAGGTTGTAATACATCTATCAATATGGTATTAGAGTTCAAAAGCTAAAACTAGCAGTCGATATTGTGTTCTTAATCCAGCCAAATAACTTATTTGGAATAGATTAGATTATGATCTCGTTAGATTATATTTACCCAACTACTATCCACACACTCAATGAACCCACAAAATCTATACAAACTAGTGAGTGTGTGAAGAACAAAGAGCGGTAAGAGGCAATACCAACACCACCAGTGCCGCCAACAACAAGAACGTCCTTTGAGGAAGACGGCGATGACGATGAAGAGGTCCCTGAAGGGATAGTTTGGGAATCCTGAGTTAATTCTGGAGCTGAAGAATCAACAAACTGTTCTGTGACTGCGTTTGAAACGGACAAAGATTGTGATGATGATGGTGCTTTCCTTTTGATGAAATAGTTGCAAGAAGGAGAACTGAGTGGCGGAGAAGGAAATAAATGGGTCTTCTGAGGGCGCTTTGGAAATGTCTTGCAGGAAATTGGAAGGTCAGTTATGGTAGCGAGTGAGAGCTTAGCCATGAACCACTAACTGAGCTATAGGCACCAGCAAGAGCGATAGAGAGACTGCGTGTATACGAAAATACAGTAGAAAATTAAGGAATACTTTGTGGTGGCAATTAGTTTTGAAATAATGCAATGCCAGCCACACTCCCAATATTTGGAAAATATCTCATATCTCCCCATGTAATATTATTGGAATTCTTGTTTGGTAGGTTCACGAAACAACTAGTAGATTCGTCTTATTAACGTCTCCATAGATAGAAATTTGTAATAACATTTTCATTCGACCAATTTATCTATTTGAGTTTAATAAGTCCGAAATATTCGATGGCATAGGTTGATGATGTATGCTTCCTATTTACTATTTGATGGTAGACTAATTCAATATAACGTACGGCCGAGCTAATTATTATTGTAAGGCTTTGAATGGGACAGGGTATATTGATGAATACTAATATTTCAAAAATAGTTTTAAAAAACAGACAATATTGCCCAATTTGAAAAATGGCAGCCTATTCTGAGCTCAATGTTTAGTCACATACGAGTGACACTCAACTCACAAACGGTTTACAAAAATCAGGTTGATATTGCACAATTTGTAAAATTCAAGTGGTTTACTAGAGAAGTGATCTCCTCTTATACGGGTGGCGAGACCGCCACCCGGCCTACATAGGGCTGTTATTGGACAGCCTCCATGTGGGTGAGACTATCCACATGGAGACTGCCCAATAACAGCCCGCCATGTCATATGGTTTGCGAGATATCTCGCCAACCATAAGAGAGGAGATCAAATTCATGGTTTATTGTGACCTTAAAGTTTAGTCAAAATGTGATTCATCATCGTCAAGTTACAATCGAGTCACATTGTAACATATAATCACCGAGTCACAGTGCCACTCGCACTGTGAGTTGTCACACTAAGGCAAATCACATTGTTTCGTCACATTGTAACTCGTCACACTGTTTCATCACATAGTAACTCACTTTGTGACTCGTCATCGCGACTCGTCACACAACCACCGGTCACGGGCCAGTAGCAAAACAGTCGCACAACCACGACTACAAACCACACTCTCTGTGTAAATCGTAACACACTCGTCATACTGTGACGTCTCCAGCGAGTCATCAAAATGACACAAATGCCAATCGGAACCTTAATCCCCAATCGGAAAGCTAACTCAAAACTTCAATTCCACCGTCACACGACTACCACAATCGGTCACACCACTACCAGACAATCGTCAACAATAAAACAAATGTTAGCCACCACCACAAAACTGTCGGCGAATACCAGACAATCGTCAACCATAAAACAAACGTTAGCCACCACTACAAAACCGTCCACGAACGGAAAAAACAACCAACAAAACGCAAACAAACCACCACAAAAAAAAAAAAACAACATCAATCGAAAGGGAAAAATGGGTCAGAGACGAGGGGACAAATAGGAGACGGCGTCTAAAATCAGACCGCCGCAGCGATCTGATTCTGATTTCAATTTGCGATATGATCTGATTTTTCAAATAAGATCTCGATAGCGATCTGATTCAAAAGCTGGCGGTCGACTAGAGAGCTAAAGCAAAAGACGTAGTCGGATAGTGATAGACGCAGCCAAAACTCGAAACAGTGAGTGAGAGAGAGTCGACTGGTAGAGAGGGAGGGACAGGACCAGGTATGGTACGTGGGTGGGGGTTGGTCGGGTACCCGATTTTCCAAAAATTGCCATCCGATATCTCATTGAAAAATTTTATTTAGACAAATGAGTAGACAAAAAAAGTGATAAAATAGAGATGTGGCTCATGTGATAATCGTTGATGAAAATATGATGTGATGTGTTGAAAAACAGAATGATGTCATGTGTCAGTTTTTTTAAGCTTTTGTATATTGTTTTGTTCAAGTAGCACAACTCTAACTCATTTATTTGGAAAGATGTGTTAAAAACAGCTGAATTCCCACACTGTTGCTTCACTTGCCCTTTCTTCTATCTTATGTGGCTCATAGGCTACTTGTATTCTATGGTGTATTTGTTCAGTAGTTTGTAGTGAATTGAAGTAATAAAAGTTCAGTTATTTAAAAAAAAAAACAACTTAATTCTCTAATTTTACCTTCTGGGACAGGGATGGATCTAGAAATTTTAAGACATGAGATATGGTTTAAAAAAATAACAATCAATATTGGCTAATATATATAAAAGATAATTAGATTAAATACGGCTAAAGAATAGCTTCTATATATTAATTAAATGAAAAGTGATGTGGTATAGTTTGACCTCAATTTTCCTGTTCAAAATGCTTTAAGTCATGGCTTTTTAGTCATTTTGATTATTTTTTAGTAACCAATACAGTTACTTTGATGTTTATTTTTTTTGCTTTTTGATTTTTGCTTTTTGGTCCTTATCTGAATATTCTCTTCGCATCTCTCTCATAAAGTCATCATCCGTCATGCTATTAACGAAATTGGTAAAGAAGAGACACATTCGGTTTTGTTCCTTCAATTCATTTTTACTTTTTTGATATAGATATTAATAGTTTGTAATTTCATTATATGTTATCAAACTGTAAATAGTTCATATTTATTGTTTTTTTAAGATATTCATATTTATTGTTTGCGATTAATTAATCTTCTTTTATTATGATGAATATGATTTTATAGTTTATATCATCTGTGACGATCTAATATATTCATAAAAAATTTAAAAAATATATGTTAGTACACAATATCGTTGGAGTGAGAATGATTTCATACTATGTAATCCTTCTTCAGTTGTGTATCATAGGTTAAATAAATTTATTTATTTTGTTAATGTCATTTAATTGTAAAAATGATTTAACACTATATGCCTATATGGTATATGCTAATGCCATATAACCATGTAGTGTGATATGATGTCATACTATATAATGCTTGATCGGGGTTAATTGCTTTCAATCTAATATACATTAAAATTATTATAAGATGATGTCAAAGGAAACGAAATTTTTTTACTTAATATTTATCATAATTTATTAAAACTAAATATTGATACTTATATAGATAATTTGATAAGATATATAGCCGTACAACGCACAGGTGAAAATTTTAGTTTGAATTAAACGCCAAAACATACTCCATAGTAATTAATTACGGCTAAATTTTGTTAAACACCTTAAAATCAGGGCTCAAGATTTGGTAAAATTATTACATGGGGTCTGCCAATCGCTCGAGTGTTTGTTATCTTCTCTCTTTGTACGTGCAAATCACTGATTTCTTCTCTCTCCAAGTACCATCTGGTTGAATGTTTCTGCTTGTAGTTTTTTTAAAATGGAGCGTGACTTTTTAATTTCTATATTATACACGTGACTTTTCCAAAAAAGAAAATGGCTTTTTTATTTTATATGTATATTTTTTCTATGTGTTATTTTAATTAGTTACTATGACTTTTTAATTAAGTTACATGAAATGAAGTGTGACTTTTTAACCATAAGCCAAGTATGGAGTAAATTTCTATGGAGTAAATGTCAAACTATCATTATGCAACTTTTAAAAACAAAAAATTACACAACATTTGATTCTTGTGTAAATCTAAAATTTTAATATGTATATGACTTTTTGATACAAAAAGTTACATAAAACGTGATTTTTTATAACCGACTCTATGTCACGCATAGAGTAAATGTCAAATAATCATCACAGACTTTTTAAAACAAAAAATTGCATGTCATGTGATTTTTATGTAAAATCTATGATTTTAATCTTTATGTGAGTTTTTAATAGAAAAAGTTACATTCCATGTAACTTTTAAGACATGATTCTCTGTCACATATGGAGTAACTGCCAAATAATTATTATGTTACTTTTTAAAACAAAAAAGTTACATGACAAGTAATTTTTATGTAAATCTAAAATTAATCTATATGTGACTTTTTAATTAAAAAAATTACCTAAAACATGCATTTTTACAACGGAGTTTAAGTCGCATATAGGGTAAATACTAAACAATTATTATGCAATTAAAGAAAATAGTTACTCATTACATGACTTTTTATTAAATCTAAGATTTTAATATATTAGCGACGTTTTAATAAAAAAGTTACAAAAAAAAAAGTGACATTTTACAAGCGACTCTAAGGCAATTCAAGGTTGGGCTTGATGCCTTGTACTTAGGGCCCAATTGCACGATTTATTTTATTTTTTTAACGGGTTCTTTTGATATATACTACTTTTTTATGTAGGGGTGTAGAGAATACTTTATTATTGAAACTAACTAGTTGTATACCCGTGTATTGCATGACATAGAATAATTAGTAAAAAATGTGTGATAATTTGAAAAACTAAATAATCACAATTTTATTCCGTACGACTCGCTCATATATATATATGTTACTAATATACAAAAATAGAATAAAATTTAAGCGTACAATGCTTTCATGTTGATATTGAACCAAGAAATCATAGAAAACAGAGGATACACAATTTATATAACTCTAAAATTACTCTACACGTATATTCTTATTTAATAAGTATCAATATTAGAAATCCAAAAACACGTTTAGGGTATCTCTAGTCATCCCCAAATTTGAGGATTTCCGCAAAACTTGGGGGATGGTTTCACTCTAATGATCCCCTATACCCTCCCCCAAGAGACACTATTCACCTCTCCCATATTTGGAGGTTAGTAATTAATTACGAAAGTGCCATAGTTTATTTACAAAACGACCACTGCTGTAATTACAAAAATGCCCTTCATGAACCAATTTTGAGTTCCAATTTTTTTTTTTTGTTTTTATTAATACTCTTAATTTATTTTTTGTAATTCAAATATTTTATATTTTTTAATTTTTATTAAATATCATTATTGTAATATAAATTATTTAAATATATTTAATTGGCTTCTTTTAAGATATAAATTACTTAACGTTAACCAATTATAATTATTATACAAATTAAGTATAGTTTAAACTAAATAAAAGTTTTATTCCTATTCTTATTCAATTAAAATAAATGAAAAAATAAAACAATGGGCTTCCCTAAATTTAGGGGAAATCACTGGAGTACAACAATAATTTCCCATAAATTTAAAGAAAGGGTTTCCCCCCAAATATAGGAGAAACCCTTGGATATGGTCTTAGCGTGGGACTGATATTAATTTATTAGAATGAATTCTTTTCCACATTCATTCTGCACTACATAGTTTTCAGAAAATTATTTTTCACATTTCCTCATACAGTATTGTAAGTTCTCTAAAGAAATCACTATTAACTAAATTTATTTTAAGAAATATAAAGTAAACACCCTCTTATTACAATAGACTCAAGGTAAACAATATTACAATAAAGGATAAAGTAAAAGTTTTGAAACTGGTTAATTTTACTTTATTATTATACCCTTAATCTTACAAATAGGCACTAAATCGAAATGAGAAGAAAGTCTAATAACCCAAGATTTGAAATTTGTCATTAGAAATTTGAAGAATATTAAATCTTTAAAGATGGCCTAAAAATAATAAAATAGATATAGCAAATACTAATGGATAACAAATAGAATATTAAAAATATATATAAATTTTTATACATTATTATAAAATAAAACAATAGCAAAATATAACTAATTGATAGCGTTAATTATTATTATTATTATTATTATAAAAGAGACATATAAAAGTAGGATAGTGGTTTTGCTGGAAAAACTTACTTATAACCACTATCCTACTTTAATATATATATAAGATAAGATTGTATAAATGCCATTTTCCATTGTAAAATTACACCTAACCTAATTTTTATTAAACTCAATTATTATTATTATTATTATTAGATTGATTTTAATAATATTTAACAATCAAAATCACACACATCACTTCTCGCCTGTCGCCAACCTCCACTGCCGCCAGCACCACCACTATGTGACAAATCACCCAAAAACCCCAGAAATCATAAGAAGAATCCGTTTTAAAAGCCGGGCAATATCCACTACTGCCGACACCACCGCTGAGTAAGAAATAACCCGAAAACCCCAAAAACGATTGGAAGCATTTATTTTAAAAAATAGTTGTTAACACTAAAATCCACACACTGAAAAAACTTTTGAAAAGTATTGCGATTGCAACAAACCTCAAAAAATCACTAGAATTTATGCTAATAAAGTAACAATAAAAAAATCATGGCAACAACATATAAAAAATCTGTATTAACAAATGGTAACACTGTTAAACATGATAAACAAAATGGTAACATTGTTATCATGGCAATAAATCCAACAAAATTCATGGTAACAAAAACCAAAAATTGATCGTAACAAAACATAGATAAAATCAAATGCATGGTAACAAGACACAAATTTAAAAAAAAAATCAGAAGAAACAAAAAGACAAAAACAAAAAAGAAAAAAAAGTGCAAATTCCTCATTTCATTGGAGGTGCGAATCTGCTCCTCCATTGAAAGTCAAACCTCCATTGAAAGGAGGCATGCAGAATTCAATGGAATTTTAGATTCCTCCATTGAAAGGAGGCGTAACATCCATCGTCGACGAATGCGTGGTTTGAAGACGACTCATTTCTTGTGATGAAGGCCTCCATCAACGAATTGAAGACGTCTGACAAAATATGGTAGTAGGCACGAGTGGAGGATAGTTGGAAAGTCGAGTGGTAGTGGGATTGAATAATTTGAAAAGCACGGAGGCAAATTGCAGCAATGGGTAGCAGCGTGGATAATAAAAAAATAGAACGTTACGACGGCTACAAGGGGTAGCTGTAGTTACTAGTTGTAGTGGTGGCGGTTTTTTGTGGTGTGCAAACCGTAAATGGTGCCGTGGTGGTGGACCGAGAGTGTGGCCATGGGTAGTTGAAATTATAACCCTAATAATCGAATAATGATAAGTATAAATAGATTTCAAATAATTCTTTATTCCAATTTTCAAAAGAAAAACTTGATTTTTGAGAAATAGAATTCAGAAAAGAAATAATAGGAAAAGGAATTAGAGAGAGAAAAGAATTGGGGTATTTTCATAACATAAAGGGGTATAATTACTAGTTTTGATCACTTACCCCCATGTGGGTAGATTAAAGTCTACCCCCTCCTACATGGCATGTCACATCACATGGGGGTAGGTAATCAAAACTAGTATAATTACAATTAGTTTCAATATAATGGGTAAAATCAAGTGTATTATAAAAAACTACCTTTATTCTGTAATTTCCTCTTTTTAAAAGCGCTTATAAACTCAAAATGTGTCATTTAACTACACATTTCCATGTTCGTCAAGAAAAAAAATTGCACGTTTCCATTTGATTTTGTTAACTCATCCATTGTGGATGGGGTTACACCGTCCACTTCGGATGTGGCATACACATGACCAGATATGGTACATGTGTGTGCAACGTCTGGTCATGTATGTGCCACGTTAGAAGTGAGTTGTGTAGCCCTACCCACAGTAGATGGGTGAACAAGACTCTATTTCCATTCTTGATTATTTTATCTCTCTTTAATTATCTTTATCATTTTGAAATTTTATCTCGTAAATTCTCTTCATGGTTTCTAAATATTTTCTTCCGCATTTATCATCTACCAAGAAAATAGGACAAAAAACCACATTTCGAATTTGAGGAGTACAATATTTAATATTTTAGATAAATATTCGTTTTCTCAATCCAAACCATTCATAGAGGGGGACAAAATGAAAGAAGTCAAATTTTAAGGTTTTACTGTTTTTTCTAGAGCCGTGAATTGTTGTCTAAACTTCTCTTTGTTCAACAACTTAAATTATTATTTAATTTGGTTAAAATTGAATAATTAGTATCGCTGTCTTTTTTTTACACTCTATTTTTAGCATATAGTTTTTTTTTTAAAAAAATATCATTCATAATAGGGGCCCATTTCCTGAACTTCACTTAGGGTCTCAACGGCTGTAGGTTCAACCCAGTATGGAGTAGATGTCAAATAATTATTATATGACTATCTAGTACAAAAAGTTACACGACTCGCAATTTTTGTATAAGTCTATGATTTTAATATGTATGCGACTTTTTACTGAAAAAGTTCCATTGAAGATGACTTTTTAGAATTGACTCTAAGTCACATATGGAGTAAATGTCAAACAATTATTATGCGACTTTTTAAAACACAAAATTACACTGCACACGATTTTTATGTAAATTTACGCTTTTTATCTATATGTGATTTTTTAATGAAATGTCACATTTATAAAAAAAAAAAAAGTCACCTTTAATTAAAATGTCACATATAAAAATTTTACACATAAGAAGAAAAAAATCCATAAGTCATAAGAATAAATAATTCTTAAGTTGCATGTTACTTACTTTGTGCACAATCCAAAAAGCAGCGCACGGTCTCTTTCCACCGTATTTTTATGTATTTTTCCAAATTGTTTTTTATATTGGTGTATTTGTGTAATGTTCTATATTGGAAATTTTCAAAAATCTCTGGGAGGTTTTGTACACCCAGCATGACTTGTATTGATGCACGTTATGTATATTTTATATAAGTCATGCTTATTTTAAATACATATATCATGTATTCACACATAACACGTGGGGTGAGAGTTTTGGAAAGGGACTATGTTCCCTATATATAAAATCGCAAAATTTTTCGGGTAGGCACAGGCTTCTATTTTGAAAAGCACATAAACTTATTTGATAAATTTTTAAAAACGTGATTATTAGAGAAGTATCCTACAATAGATTTTGAATAATAGAAAGATAGATTCTCAACTTTTTATTTTAGTTTTTCAATTAATAATAATTAGTCGTAGTGTACATGTTTGGGAACAAAGAAATGAAGAATATTCTTCAACTCTAATTGCTAGTCTCATTAAGACGTCAATTGTTTTCAATCTATGAAATGTAAAGTACATGTCATCATGTTGAATGGTGCATATTATTGCGCCAGTGATTCTAAGAAGACAGATCTAGGTGGCGCTCAATTAGCACCACCATGGAGACAGCGGGAGGCCCACCACTACCAATTAAACCCAATTCCCCTCACCTCTACTGTCACCACTGCGTTCTTGCTCGTCACGACAGAAGAGCTCCGACCGCCAGTATTCCTAGGCAACAACAGCGTAAAGTTCTGTTTGGGCGTGAGGGTCTGTAGCAAATGTGTTTGGTGACGAGGGTTAAGAGGAGGCGAAGGTTTTCGCTTGGATCATATTCTCCTACCGCCGGCTGATGCTCCAACTGGTTGTATTTCAACGGGTTTCGAAGTTGGGGCGGGGGTTCACTGTGTAAAAATCGCCTCAGTGGGTTTGGGAGGGGGAAGAAAGCAGATGTCATTTGTTTTGAGTGAAACTAGATTCTCACTCGTGCGTTGCACGGGAAGATACCAAATCAAATTATGTCTAATTATATTAGTATGAAATATTAAGTAATGTATGATTAGCCAAATTAAACTGTAATATTTTGATTATTTTTTTAATTATTAGTTTTTATGTGCTTACTTGATATTGAACATTATTTAGTGACCTTAGTATGAACTGCAAAAATTAAAAAAAAAAAACCCAAACCCTGTACCCACGGTTACACGATTCCTTAAGATAGAGAATACCTAATTAAACGAATAATTAGGTTGGAATGAAATAAAGAAAATCGACTCGACTTAATAATAGGTCGGAGAAAGTTATCATAATTTTTACTCATACCCGACCTGTTTAACATTTTCTTGTCAAAAATAAAAACATTTACTAAAAATTCTAATGATTTCAATTTATCAAGAACGCTTAGTAATTTCAATTTACTGGTGTTAACATTATTTATTAAACAAAAAATGAAAATAAAAAATATAAATATATATAAATTGGCCAATAAATGGGTAATATGAATTATCTTACCAACTCGTCAGAAAAAATTTTGATGGATAGGGTAACGAGCATAGTATACCCGATCCCGATCTATTGTGATTCTTATATCTCAATAAATTAAACATTTAATTTTATTTTTCTTTGTAACTATTTTTATTTTTTATTATATACAAAGAAGTAACATAATAACACAACTCAGTTTAAAATCATATTAAAATAATTAAAAATTAATGCACGAACTTAAAAGGAATAATCTAATACAAATTATGAAATACTTCGAAGATAAGATATATAATATTAAAAATTTTGAATTAAAAATTAAAAACTTTGAATATAAATTAATCCCTAAAATTAAATCCTATCGGTCGATAGGATTATCTTATCCAGATTATCATAAAACCAGAATGTTGTGTTGAATATATAAGAAGAAAAGAAAATTAAATTAGTATAATCAAATCTAATCAAATCAAAATACTTCTTAGATAAGATATATATATAATATTAAAAAATTTGAATTAAAAATTAAAAAAATTATTATAATTTAAATTAATCCATAAAATTAGATCTTATCCATCAATTAGTAATTTTAAATACAGCCAGATTATTATAAAACCATAATCTTGTCTTGAATATAGAAGAAGATAAGGGAAAATTAAATGAGAACAACTAAATCTTATCAAATCAATTTATATTGGAACAACAACGTTATAGATAACATGAAAATAACCGCAACGAAGTTAAAAAGTCTAAAATATCCCTCTAAAATACAGTTTTAAAGGGAAAATTGCGGTACAACTGTACCGCAATTACTTTCCTTTTATATATATAGATATGGAATTGGGTTTAATTGGTAGTGGTGGGCCTCTCTCTCTCTCTATGGTGGTGTTATTGGGTGCCACCTAGACAGATCTGGTACTAAATTTGGTACTAGATCTGTCTTCTTAGAATCACCTATTATTGCGCACCTTGATTGTGTTATTCCTTCCTTTCTTCGCCAATTATGTGAGCTTGTAGGTGACGTGGTTTCCTTATACTTTGGGCCGACACTGCTCAGGCTCCCATTGTTGGAGTGTGCAAATGAGCCGAGCTCTAGATTGAAAATGAAAGAAGTTAATTAAGGTTTTAAGGTTTCTCTTTCACTAGTTCTGGTCACGCGTTCTATTTACTCTAGTATTTCTTTGTTTGATGATAACAGATGTTTAACTTAATCAACTATTTTTCTCAAACCGACCTTTATAAGACGTAGATGTCCACACCAAGTTGTATGACCGCCTTATGTTTGTTGCGGGAATATTATATTGTTGTGGTGGGAGCGATACACCTACTAAATGGAGTTGATTAGATATGAACGAGGGCATGTGATGCCAAGTTTTGGAGGTTTGTTAACCTCTTCCTCAATTTCTTGACAGGAAGAAGATAATAACAAATTAAATGTCTTTGTTTTTGCAAAAGAAAACGAAACAAAAACTTGGAAGCATACGGGAGAATTTATTGCATTTCCCACACTAGGATTGCACAAGGGAACAAAAGTCTATCAAACTTTTCTTTTGTCTTTGTTAGGACATGTTTGGCACTTTGTGCTTCTTCAAGAATATTTTATGTGACTCTTTTCTTTGATTCCCCCGTCCACCATATGTCATGACAATGCCCATATGGCCTAGGGAGTCAATTTTGTGGGGGGTGATACTGGCAAAGCAGTTAAAAAACAAAATTTTTATGCAGCTATTTTGGGGGATGAATCAGTGCTTTTTAGACCGTGGTGAGATATGATGTGACTTTTTTTTCAAGGAAATCTATATTTTTCAAAATGGGCAAATGCAATTTTATGACCCCCTAAAAAAAAAGGTTTCTGCAGTTCAAGGAGTTAGATTGTGTATGATTAAAGAGATGTCTACTCAATCTTGAGCCATATGTAAGAATGGCAATGGGGTGGGCTTACCGGTATGCCTCCCCCAATTGATTCAGGAAAGGTATGAGAAAAATACCCGTTATCCGCCCCATTTAGAAAATCTTTAAAAAAATTTAAAAAATTAAAAAAAAAAAGGAAACTACACTAGGGTAAGGAAATTTTAAATTATAGTATAAAAATTGGCTAATGTAAAAACTAAATAAAAAGAACTTTGGGTAAAGTGGTCAAGGCTTATTGCATTTAACCTTGAGTATTTAGGTTTGATTCTTCACCAACTCTTCTACATCAATTTTTTTGCTATAATTTTTTTAATATTAAAAAAAAAAACAAAAAGACTATCGGGTCAGGGCGGCTACTACTTGTCCCCGACCCGTTAGGAATTTGGGGCGAACCTGTCCCAATACTTCGACTGTTGAGCAAGAGCAAGTTTAAAGCAAGTATTCAGTTATCGAAATCTAACATATAATCATGTTAACATCTTCCTCCCTACTAATGATCATCTTTTGTATTAGATTTGTTGCATAAATTGATATTGACCATGACAAGAAAAATAAGCGTGGATTATATGATTCGGGTACTAAATGATATTTCAATAGTTTTGTTTTAAGATCTATGTGGGGCTTACGTTAAATTTTAAGAAGTATAGTTCTAAAGGTGACAAGTCTAGAAAATACGTTGATTTCTCTCATCTACAGGAGCTTCTTAATTTCTGAAACATCATAACTCAAGTGAACGGTGCTTGTATGTGAAAAAGAATGCATTACGCACTTCTTATTTTTAAATGATAATTTGCTAAATTTAATGAGCCAAACATTTAAAATATATAGATAAATTGAAAAATGAGAAGAAAAAGGAAAGAGAGAAAAGAAAATGCCCTCTTCTTTACACATGATAATTTTTCTTATAATGTTTGCCACTTTAAATGGATATAAGACCATACCAACAAGTTAATGGCGGATTTTTCATCTATTCACGTGATAAATGATAATTCAATAGTTTTTTTTCTTCTTCTTTTTTTTTTAAATGAAATTTCATGCATGGATTAATGCAGTCGAAGTATCCTAATCCTATTTAATACAACGTCCGAGGAAATAGAGTAAGGTTCACATTTTTTCCATTCTTCTTGAGCTTTTTGTTTTCTCAATCATCAGTTGACATGATATGTGTATGCAGAAAGAATGTAAATTAAACAGTTCATTTCTATTAAATGATAATCCTCGGGAGAGGAACTCGCCTAGCTTGGTTTAAGCATCACGATTCTAGTTTCTTAGACGGGTATCAAATAAAACGGCTCCCCTTCTCTTTCATATTTTTCACCTTTATATCTTATAAAATATCAAATGATTACGTGGTTACTTTCCTGAATTATGCTTGTTCGTGTTCAGTTCAGAGTAATGTTCACCCATCCACTGTGAACGGGGTTACATTGCCCACTTCTGACGTGTCACACATATAGCTGAGACACACAGCGGTCATGTGTGTGTCACGTCAAGCCATGTCACTGTCAAATTAGAAATAGGCGGTGTAAGCTCGCCCACAATAGACGGGTGAATAATATTAGTTCAGTTCAGCGCACCAAATCCATTGCTCGTGATGCCTACCAGCCTACACATCATTTTTCATATAATTTTCCCCTTGGATAGAAGATGACAAAAGTAAATTCCTTGGCAAAGAATGTGAACAAATATCAAAAAACAGAGGCTCTTAACTTTTAACGGGGGAAGAGAAGAAAGAGTGCAAAGGGAGCACTGCACTGCTTCTCACGAATTCCATATTCCCTCGACATGTAAAACGACACCAAACCAGCTCGCGACAAACGCTATCCCCTCACGCATTGTCGACAGCACAGAACGCAGTTTTGTTGAATTGAATTCATTCAAAACTGACATTTCTTGTTTTTCTCTGCCTTAAATTGCACTAAACCACACCCCCCCAACACACACACTCTCTCTCTCTCTAAAATCTAATTCTGTAGAAGAGAAAAAAATCAGAGCGTCTTCACGTGACGGTATGGGAATTCTCTTGGGGCTTTTAGTGGGTTTTTGATGATTCGAGAAACCCAGAACGGACTTTTGAAATCTCGACCTGTTTGGTAAGTTGTGGAGTCTGTATCGCTTCATTTGCTCTATGTTTCTTGCTTTGGTTGGTTAGAGTTTCACACCTTTTTTGGATAAAGATCATTGGGTTTTGTTAATTTTGCTTTTATTTTTGAATTTTTAAATTTTTTTTTTTTTTTTTTAAAGATTGTGTTTGGTGATGTTGTTGTTGCTGTTGTTGGTTGTAGAAATATCTTTATGCAACAATGATTCAAGATGATGGATCATCCTCTGTAACATCGTCACCCTTTCAAATGTTCCCGATGATGTCTCTTTCGCCTGGTTTTATGTCACCATATCCATGGCTAAAGGATCTTAAACCCGAGGAAAGGGGGCTATATTTAATACATTTGTTGGTCACTTGTGCAAATCATGTGGCTTCGGGCAGTCTTGAAAACGCAAATATAGCCCTGGATCAAATTTCCAGTCTTGCCACTCCTGATGGCGATACTATGCAGCGACTGGCTTCGTATTTCTCCGAGGCTTTTGCTGATAGGATCCTTAGGACTTGGCCTGGAATATATAAAGCTTCTCGCTCGACCAGGATCTCATTTGTTGCAGAAGAAATTATGGTTAGGAAAATGTTTTTCGAGTTTTTGCCATTCATGAAGGTGGCTTTTGTGATCACTAACCAAGCTATTATGGAAGCTATGGAAGGAGAGAAAATGGTTCATGTTGTTGATTTGAAAGCAAGTGAACCTGCACAATGGCGCGCACTCCTTCAAGATTTGAGTGCTCGTCCTGAAGGTCCGCCTCACTTGAGAATCACTGGGATCCATCAGCAGAAAGAGGTTTTGGAACAAATGGCTCATATACTGACAGAGGAAGCGGAAAAGCTGGATATCCCGTTTCAGTTTAATCCCGTTGTTAGCAAACTGGAAAATCTGGATGTGCAAAAACTGCGTGTCAAAACGGGGGAGGCACTGGCAATTAGTTCCACCATGCAGTTGCATTCCCTCTTGGCTTCCGATATTGACTCAAGAAAAAGTCCCCGCCAACGCCAATGAATGCATTTGGAGTGCAGTTGCGAAGGATGGCACAAATGAACCAAAGCACTTTGGGAGAATTGCTTGAAAAAGATGTGGTTAGTGCTTATAGTCCAAGTCAAGATTCAGCATCTTCCTCACCAGTTTCTGCAACAGCATCGTCTAATATAGATAACTTTCTCACTGCCTTATGGAGTTTGTCCCCAAAGGTCATGGTGGTGACCGAACAAGATTCTGACCATAATGGGAAGAGTCTAATGGAAAGGGTGTCCGAGTCTCTGTATTTCTATGCTGCGTTGTTTGATTGCATGGAGTCGGCTTTGCCAAGAGCATCTTTGGAGAGGTTGAAGATGGAGAAGATGTTGTTAGGTGAGGAGATTAAGAATATAATTGCATGTGAGGGAGCTGAGAGAAAAGAAAGGCATGAAAAGCTTGAAAAATGGGCTCAAAGATTGGATTTGGCTGGTTTTGCAAGTGTTCCTTTAAGCTATTACACCATGTTGCAAGCAAAGAGATTGCTTCAAGGTTATAACTGCGATGGTTACAAGATCAAAGAAGAAAAAGGCTGTGTGGTGATCGGCTGGCAGGATCGTCCCCTTCTCTCAGTATCAGCATGGAGATTTAGGAGGTGAAATCTTTGGTGATTCACTCCTTTCATAATTGCTTCAATATTCGGCTGGTGTTAATATGCAGGCAAAAAAAAAAAAAATGTCGAACCTTGTCCACCGTAGAAATTTATAGTAGTAGTCTTTTAACTTTTCAGATCTTTCCCCTAATTCTTGCGATGTTTTTGCCATGAATCTTTGTAATTATTTTGTGATCCAGATCAATTAAAAATTCCGCGTTTGGAAATGCCTATACATCTTTCTTTACTAGGAAATTGCTTTTGCAGAATTAGCAAAATTACCGTAGCTGAAATCCAATGCTTATTACTTTGTTTTCTTTCAAGCCTCTTGCTTTCAACCAATTGTCATGCGAACATGTCAACATAGAATAACACTTCAAACTATTAGTTATGCCATCAGTTTTATAGTTCGATGAATAACAAAAGTACACAACCAAATTACACAAGAATTATTTCTTATTAGAATGCAAACACTTGACGTACTAAGAGAGTGGAATTCGCCATTAATATTTGTCATCTTACACCAAAAAATACACCGCCAGATACCTTTAAAAAACTTCTCGTTCGGAAATAATTAGCAGGTTATTCTGAAATATCAGTGCCTCGGCTGAAACTCATCTAATGTTGTTTTGAACTCAAAAATGATGAAATTCAACACGATCCCTGCCAAAAACAGTAACAAGTATCGGACAAAGTCGAACTGAACACCAGTACTGTTATTGTTACCAAAAACTTCGCCACTCTTCCTCACAAAACCAACTCATATATTTCTCTGCTAAAACAGTAGATTTTCCTAAAGAAAATCCACAAATGATCTGATTCCTAAATTATAAGCAACCAGTCTTTACTTTTAAGGATGAAAATTTGTATTGAGCATAAAATTCTGGAGTACCAAAAGCCACCATTCATCCCACGGTAATTTCCTTTTCCTTGGCCTTGCACATATCTTCAGCTTTCTTGATGAACTTTTTAGTCAAGTCATCAATCTGAGTGCAGAAAAAGATAGAAATGAGTTTTCCTGAATCTTCCAAAGAACAAATGTTTCATTACTTGTTAGTTGCTTGGCAAACTTACTTCTTTCTCCAATCTTTTTGCATCGTCTTCTGAAATACCTGAACCTGCTTTACCTTTGTCTTTCTGTTTGGGCACAGCTTTCTTAATAGTATCCAATGCCTGCAAATCAGGATAACATGATAATCTAAATTAAGTAATATTTTTTCCATCACAGTAGGAACTCCAGAATCCTAGCCACACGCTGCAATGATATATTTATAAAAGCAGTTTATCTCAGACTAGTTTGTACCACAAAAGAGGGTTAAAGAGAAGAAATACAGTTTACGAAGGAACTAATTCTCTCCCAAGTTTAATCTATTGTCTGTTTTGTCAAGTAAAGAAATTTCAAGCTTCTATTTCACTATATTTCATCTGGGCTTACTGGCACATAATTAATAAGTGAAACTCAATACACTTGGAAATCAAGTTTCTTTTTTTTTTTTTTTTTTTTCTTTTTCCTTTCTACTTCCCCTTTTAGGGCCTATTGGCTTTGGCTTCTTTGAGAAGTGTTTTTTTTTTTTTCGTGCTTTTTGGGTGAATTCAAGAAGAGAGTATTGCAAAATGTGAAGAATGAGTTATTTTATAGAAAATCCGTGGCTTAAAATGAAGCTAGACTTATTAACTAGTTATTTAGCAAAATTTTAAGATGGAATGGACAGGGGCTTGAAAATTTGCATTAAAAGAAAAAGGGGGAAAAAAAGACATTGCATGGCTGAGATTTGCCAGGGAAGAAACGCATGAACTGCCAGTCAAAAGAAAAAAAAATGCGGGATCGAATAAATAGCAAAGGCAAATTGATCATTTCAGTTTGCCTCCCTCGTATGAGATGCATAGAAGCTGAGGAAAAACATACGGGTAAAAAGTATCACTATTTCCAGAACAAAGATGCTAGACTGGAAACCAAAAGATATAGATTGCATTAAAAAAGAAACAAAGTAAGAATGCAGATATACTTTCTGGCGAGCTCTTCTAATGCTTTGTTTAACATCTTCAGAAGATTTGGCAACAACCTTACAGACAGCCTGGTAAAAAGTTATTAGGAAGAGTGTTCTTAGAAGTTTATAAGCACAAAACAGAATTTTGAATAGAGAAAGAAACTGAATAAGACTTACTTGTATGTGCTCCTTGGTCATTCTACTCATTGCAAGCATAAAAACATCCATCAGTAAATTATTAGTATAAGAAGTTTTCATAGAAAACAAAATTTTCTTCACATAGAAAGAGATAATATGGGGGGGGGGGGGGGGGGGGGGGGGGGGGGGGGGGGGGGGGGGGGGGGGGGGGGGGGGGGGGGGGGGGGGGGGGGGGGGGGGGGGGGGGGGGGGGGGGGGGGGGGGGGGGGGGGGGGGGGGGGGGGGGGGGGGGGGGGGGGG